>JBCFYV010000024.1:26977447-27204992 GCA_039000515.1 Timema cristinae
CTACCTATAAAAAGTAGATAGCTGCAGATCACATACAATGAAGATTAGTTACAAAAAAGTAAATATAGTAACTTTTTATAGCTTTCATATAACACCATGTAATGATATTGAGGCATATGTTTAAATCTGATATTTATTTTTAAATGTTGATAAATCATGTAAATTCCAAAGTAATTAAGTTTAAGTAATTTGATTCAAACTTTTAATTCCGACATAAAAATGGTTTTTCTGTCTAGTAATATACGAAATAACCCAAATTTATATAAATAAAAATATTACAACTACATATTTTTTCTATTGTTTTAGATGTTAAAATATGGAGTGTCTGACAAAGAATGTCAACCTAAGCTCTAACCTAGATGGCAGAAAAAGTAGAGCAAACAAAAACTTTTATTTTCAAAACAGATTGCTCTGTACTAGAAAATTCTAAAGACTTATTTCAAATTCGATATTTTTATTGTTTTTTTCTTCTATTTTATTAGACAAGTACAAATAAATTCATACTATCTATTTGAATGCACGTGTGTGATACCCCCTTATAGCTTTTGAAAGAAGCTGATTTTGACCAAACTTTATCCGTAGATATGTACCCACCTCCAAAACCCCCGTGTTAGTTATTGATCTCCCCTAGACCCACCATGCTGGGTTCAGGGATGTCCACACTAAAAACAATGAACGATGTCAAGAGATTTTTGGCCCTCATAATCCAACACAAAGTGAGTTACTACATTCTCCCATAGTAGATTTAATATATTTGAGGTTGATAAACTAATAAACATGTTCGATATAAACTGAACTAACATATATGTGATACAATTGTCCAAAGTTGACGATTTTTTTAAACACATCAAAGATACAGCTCCCAATCCAATAAACTGAAGAATCTGAAATTTGATATAGATTTATTTAAACGCATTGGTACTTTATTTTTATTTTTATATATTGTGAACCTTAAGCCCCCTGGACAGTGGTGTAGGTAACTCCTAAATGAAGAATCCTATAAATATTAACCTTTGCATAAGTATTTATCGAAGCCTTATTATATGATTCTCGGGCTTAATTTTAGATAAATAACTCAAGTATACTGTATATCTTTTTTACTTTACAAATATTGGTACCCTGATTCTTGAGACCCCAGGACTGCATATTTGTAAAAATAATTGAAACTTGGCTTTCGGGTAATCAATCACACACTGTGTATCTCAGGATTATATATTTTTTTTACTCTCAAACATATTTAGAGTTGTACGCCATTGACAACCACTTTGAGGAAAAAACAAACTACAACAGAGTGAAAACTTAAATTTGACATAGGCTCACGTACTAAAGAAAATCCTAGTGTTTGTACATTGGGCGTACTTTGCCCTTTTTATTTTTACATCTAGAGGCATATAATTAGTTTGATATCATACACCGAGTGGCCAGCTGTGTAGATAACCAGATCATAAAAATACATAGAAATTTAAAAATTGGTATAGGCTTATGCACTTTACAATTTGAGAAGGTGAATCTAAAATCACGTAATCAATAGTGTCGGAAAAACATTGAAAACGTAAAGTTTGCATTTTTACTTAGTCAAACCTCTGGGCTACACCTCGTGTAATGTAATTGATTTGCCCCTGAAAAGTATGTGAAAGCATTGACAATAATATCGTCCTAATTTTATAAACGTATTTAATTTTATTTAAATTATATAGTATATTAAATGGCGCTTAAAGCACTTCTTCTTCTAATAAGGCAAAAGCCACTGATCAATGACGTCACGCACGTGACATTAGTCAAGTCAGGTTGACAATTTAAAATAATAACTTCCTCTTCTCGAAGGTTCGAATAGAGATTTTAAAATGTAGCTTGAGTCAGTTTCCGGCTCTCGGACCTTCTAGTAAAACCAAGATGTTTTTGTTTTGTATTTTGTTTTTCTAAACTAAACCTTCTCGAAGCTTCCATGAGAAATGGATATATACGAAGAATGGTGCAATTGAACTTGACTTGGGCACTTGGCGTCCAGCAACACCTGTCCGCGCTCATACAATAGGCCGCGTACATATTTCAACGACATGATCTATTTTCTCATTAAATAAACAGAGATTCAGAAATAAAAAACATGTCAAAATAATAAGTGTGTATTATTAATTATAATTCTTTAATTGGCGCTCGATCACGGGGCTATAAATACCAATTAACTCACAACATCAAAAAACCGGACCGATTTAATTAGTGCTCGACCACGGGGCAATTACCAGCTAATTAAACGGTGTAACTTCAATCGACGCTCAACGCGACGAACCAGAACACTTCAATTGGCGCCCATCGCGGTGCAGTAATATTCCAGAACATCATACTCGGGTACATTTGTAATTAATTATACCTCTGGGTTATACCTCGGGTACATTTGTAATTGATTATACCTTTGGGCAACACCTCGGGTACATTTGTAATTAATTATACCTCTGGGCTACACCTCGGGTACATTTGTAATGAATATACCTCTGGGCTACACCTCGGGTACATTTGTACTTAGTCAAACCTCTGGGCTACACCTCGGGTACATTTGTAATTAAATATACCTCTGGGTTATACCTCGGGTACATTTTGTAATTAATTATACCTCTGAGCTACACCTCGGGTACATTTGTGCTTAGTCAAACCTCTGGGCTACACCTCGGGTACATTTGTACTTAGTCAAACCTCTGAGCTACACATCGGGTACATTTGTAATTAGTTATACCTCTGGGTTACACCTCGAGTACATTTGTAATTAGTTAAACCTCTGAGCTACACCTCGGTACATTTTTACTTAGTCAAACCTCTGGGCTAACCCTCGGGTACATTTGTACTTAGTCAAACCTCTGGGCTAACCCTCGGGTACATTTGTACTTTATCATCTAACCTCGGATTGCTATACTACCTCGGGTACATTTGTAATTAGTTATGCCTCTGGGTTATACCTCGGGTACATTTGTACTTAGTTATAACCTCTGGGCTAACCTCGGGTACATTTGTACTTAGTCAAACCTCTGGGCTACACCTCGGGTACATTTGTAATTAGTTATACCTCTGGGTAACCTCGGGTACATTTGTACTTAGTTATACCTCTGGGCTAACCCTCGGGTACATTTGTAATTAGTTATACATCTGGGTCACACCTTGGATACATTTAAAATTAGTCACACCTTTGATAAATTTTTTAAAATCCCATATTTCTTGATGTCATAGACCGTACGGGCACCTTTAAAACTAATAAACAGAGAATTTGGAAAATTCCCTAAAGTACTTAGTAACGCATTTAGGATTTGAACCTTAGTCATATTCCTTTGAAATTTGCATCTGTTGAACGCTTGATGGATTATCCATTGAGAAAGCTGATCCAGATAAATAAAAAGATAATATTAAAATTAAGCTTAAAACTTGGAATAGGCGTAGATGTATCTAGGCAAATCCTAGTTTGTGAATTGACATACACATTACGGGCCTGACGTCTTAAACCACGTGATCACCTGTGTGGATATCTCCTAAACCAAGGAACCTAACAGTCAGAAACTTATATTTCAACCTTAAATACAAATATATTTCAAAGCCCATTAACTTAAACCAGGCAATGCCGGTCACTTGCACTTAGTATTCATATAATAACAATCGCAAGCGCCTTAATTTTAATCGGTAAAAGCGTGTTATTGACGGTTATACTATAAAATATATTGGTTAATTGACTCAACTAAAGACTCATAAATCAGATCGCTAGTTTTATTTTGTATCTAAAAAAGACACCATTTCCCTTAAAAAATCTTTTTTTAAACCTTGTTTTCTCCAAATTCATAATAATCTGTAGGCTCTAATTGTAACAAAAAAATTACTATGAATAGGATTTTTCAATAAATACTCTGTAAATCTAAAATAGTAATGAAGTAGTGTCTAACCAATGTCATAACATGGGTGTCAAAATCAGTTGCTAAATATTTTATGGGTGTGATGTAGGACCTAAATCTGATGTTAATGCTTTATTTCTGAAACACACCTTGTCAGTGTAGCTATACTAGTCTATTATTATTATTATTATTATTATTATTATTATTATTAGCACCGCGTCTTACTACCCGTTCGGGTTATACGCACTTACGCTAATGTGTAATGGTAGGGTGATTGCGAGATGAAATGGAGGACCTACAGTTTAACGTGGAATCCGAACCACGATGGAAGCCTGGCATTCCCCACATTCACAAGTTGTGATTAATACACGTCTTATCAGAGGTGAAGGAAGTGTTTGGTAATCAGATAAATCTGTGCTGGGACCGAGGATTGAACCCCGGACCCTCATCACACCTTACCCCTAGACCACCAGGTCACCCACTATAATAGTGTTTAGCTTTTATTCGAAAAAAACCAAGCCCCTCGGATAGTGTAGGGCTCTCTGACTTGAAAGGCTGAGGTTCAATCTAATCCGGCTGTTTTTTAAAACTCAATTCCTTAACCGTGTCTTCTTAAATGAGTTGGCTTAAGGTGATGATGTACAAGATGCGAGGAAAGATAAGCGTTTTTACAAAAAGTTTATTTTGTCAAAATAAATCAAATTTTGCTCCAGTAGAACCATAGTTTAATTTTCTTCACATAGTTATATCAACAGTTGTTGAATATTTTTTAAGGTGTCCTGAAATTTAATGCCTTTTACTCTTCAATTTAAAATTCTTTTCATCTAGTGCCGCTATGCTCTTGACAACTATTTAACAACTGTTGATATCACTACGTAAAAAAAAATGCAAACCCTATGTTTATGCTGGATAAATATTTTATTTATTTTGGCCAAGAAAGTTTTATAATAAAATTGCAAAAAATACTCGCATTTTATCACGTTCCCACCATCCCCAGCTTAGTTTGTGAAAATTGGTTCTTTTTTTTTTGACATCCATTACTGTCTCCACCCTGTGGCCTGGCTCAGTTTTTTATTCAATCCATATATTTTTCCACTATCGGCTTGCTAGGTCTGTCGTAGCCCTTCATATGCCTTATAAATTAACTTAGACTAGGACAGGCTCAACATCCAGTCCCCGGCTGTTAATTTATCACTGTGAAAGAAGAAACACATTTCACCAGTGATAAATGTTTACGGCCACGCCAGGAATCGAACCCGTTCTCCTTGACTCAGTAGACAGACATAGTATCGACTGAGCTAAGGTGTCAGCTTTAAAAAATAGAGCTAAATAACGAAACAAGCCTAAAATTTTAGTTATAGTTAAGACTTCGATGCCCTTTAAAGTTAAATACACTTGTTGTAGGTAGAATAATAAAGCTCCTCGGTCCCGGCACAGATTTATCTGATTACCAAACCCTTCCTTCACTTCTGACAAGACATCTTGTGAATGTGGGGAATGCCAGGCCTCCACCGTGGTTCGGATTCCACGTTAAACTGTAGGTCCTTCATTTCATCTCGCAATCACCCTACCATTACACATTAGCGTAAGTGCGTATAACCCGAAAGGGTAGTAAGACGCGGTGCTAATAATAATAATAATAATAATAATAAAGCAAGTTAAAAGAGAGACATTTGATAAAATGTGAATTATAATATAATAATAATAGAGAAACATACCATCTACGCTTTTATAAGCTTAAAAGTATATGATAACATGTAGAATTTTAAAATTTTCATTGAAGAATACCATCAGGTCAAGTAATAAACTTCATCATAAAAACATAAATATAACCACATATACAATATTTAAAGTAATAAATTAACGAAAATAATATTGGATAAAAATCAAAACAGACATGGAATAAATTAGGCATTTGTAAACATTTGAAAGTATTAAGTAATGGAATTATAAAATATAAGAAAGAGGTATAAGATAAATTATTAAAATTTAATTTAGACGATGGTACGAAGTCTTAACATGTATTGGGTTCCCTTCCTCCTTGGCTGGCATCGGCGTGTTACGTCGATTAATTTATGGCCGACATGTTTCGATACACGGTATCATAATCATGGCGCTGAAAACGAGATTAAAGGAAAAATATTTTATAAGCCAGAATGAAATGCGATAAAGTTATAGAGGAAAGTAAAATATAACAGATAGAAAATAATGTAGATGAAAAACCATAAACAAACAAGCTTAGCAAGGTCGTATTGCAAGAGCGATGTTGATGTCCTGAGTAGAATATAGGGACTGGGTGTGTGTGAGGTTAAAACAAGCTGAATAGAGTGAAAAACATAAGAAAGTCATGAGTTGCCATGGTGATGAAGGTAAATATACCGCGATATTAAAACAGGTGAAGGGGGTAATAAAGATACAGAAAAGAACAAAAGGCTGGGATGGAAATTACAAAGAAAAGATAAATAAGAAGGAAAGGTAAACAAATCTTCTCGACACCGGCTCGATCGGGTCGTTAACTACGCTGGGGGGGGGGGGGGGGGGGGAGGGCGTTGAGCAGGAAATCGAAAGGTTAAAGGATTTTAATATGTTTGAGGAGATGTGTTATTGAGTTTATGAGAATTTGGTTGGGTTGTTGTAGTTGTTCGTTGATGATGGATTTATTTTGGATTAAAGCAGCTTGAATAAATAAAAACGGCAGTATTTAATTTAGTCTCTTTATGTGTGAAGTGGAGGGGTGCCATGCATTGTTCAATAGGTTTAGGATGATGGTTAGAATATTTGAGATGATCAGCAAATTTTGATTTGGTTCTTTTATGTATGAAATCTGAGAACTGCTCTTTATAACGGACTTTAAAACTGTGTTCAGTATTGCCAATATAGATGCTATTACACTCACATGTAAGTTTGTAAACACCGGTTTGGTTAAATTTATCAGTGTTGTTTGGATTGCTGTTGTTAAGATTTTTCTTTACAGTGTTGTTAGTGGAAAAAGCAATATCAGGATTATATTTCTTAATGATGTTTGGGATGCGATGAGTTTCGGGGCCGGTGTAAGCGAATTTCCTTTTTTCATTTGAACAGTTATGGTTATTACTATTAAGGGTAGTCGAAAAATTGTGTTTTTATTTTCATCTTTTGTTTGTTTATGATTTTGTAAACGAGAGAATGATAATAAACATTGTTGGTGGCTATTTTTTTAATGTTATTGAGCTCGGTTCTAAAGTGTGATTTATTGAGTGGTATATTTAGTTGTTGTAATTTCCATCCCAGCCTTTTGTTCTTTTCTGTATCTTTATTACCCCCTTCACCTGTTTTAATATCGCGGTATATTTACCTTCATCACCATGGCAACTCATGACTTTCTTATGTTTTTCACTCTATTCAGCTGGTTTTAACCTCACACACACCCAGTCCCTATATTCTACTCAGGACATCAACATCGCTCTTGCAATACGACCTTGCTAAGCTTGTTTGTTTATGGTTTTTCATCTACATTATTTTCTATCTGTTATATTTTACTTTCCTCTATAACTTTATCGCATTTAATTCTGGCTTATAAAATATTTTTCCTTTAATCTCGTTTTCAGCGCCATGATTATGATACCGTGTATCGAAACATGTCGGCCATAAATTAATCGACGTAACACGCCGATGCCAGCCAAGGAGGAAGGGAACCCAATACATGTTAAGACTTCGTACCATCGTCTAAATTAAATTTTAATAATTTATCTTATACCACTTTCTTATATTTTATAATTCCATTACTTAATACTTTCAAATGTTTACACATGCCTAATTTGTTCTATGTCTGTTTTGATTTTTATCCAATATTATTTTCGTTAATTTATTACTTTGAATATTGTATATGTGGTTATATTTATGTTTTTATGATGAAGTTTATTACTTGACCTGATGGTATTCTTCAATGATAATTCTAAAATTCTACATGTTATCATATACTTTTAAGCTTATAAAAGCGTAGATGGTATGTTTATCTATTATTTTTATATTATAATTCACATTTTATCAAATGTCTCTCTTTTAACTTGCTTTATTATACAACCTACCACAAGTGTAATTTTAACTTTATAGGGTATTGAAGTCTTAACTACAATTTTATTACTCCTTGCCATCTTTTAGAATGTTTTCTAAAATGATCCAAAAATTTATCATTTACATACATTTTTGCAAATATACGAAACAAGGAAATATCTTTATTAATAAACTAATTTTCCAAAAGTATTTCATTGGATGAAATTGAATCCATTATCAGGACTGATCCCGTTGGTAACAATCACATATATTTTGTAAAATATATTAACTATTTGTAATTAATTTTGATATTTGTGACATATTTTCAATGTATACATTTTAATTCATCCAATTCAATCGCAAATAGTAATTACTATACAGTATTATTTCCTTCTGTGTTTGAAAGTTCTAAGCCATCAGTATCGCAATTGACTGAACTGCTGAAACCGACTGGAGTTTGAATCCCGGTCTGATGTAATGAGGGTGTATTTTCCTATATGGTTTTTCATTCTAACCTCTACGAAAATGCGGATACACTTTCTCTTAGCTTAACCTGATTCATCCCTAACACATGAGAGTAATTAGTACATATACGTTTAACCTGAATGGGTGACCAAAGTTTAATATCTTCTTCTTTTATTTTGGTTGTCATACTTCCTGTCCGGGTTATAAGCCCACTAATGGAAAAGAGAGAAGGCACTACTATGAGGTTTGAGGTAAAACTGTATGTCTGAAAGTTATAAAGTAGTGATCTAATTTTAGGAACTATACGTGTTCAAAATACATCCAGAGTAAGTAAAAAAATTATGTGTTTGAAAGTTATAAAGTAGTGATCTAATTTTAGGAACTATACGTGTTCAAAATACATCCAGACTTAGTAAATATTATGTGTTTGAAGGTTGTAAAATAGTGCGGATGAAATGTACCCGCATCTCCTTTAAACGAGACTAATAAATCATTCAGGAATAATCACCTTCAATACATACATCCGCGATTCGCGCCCCGACCTCCCTTTCACCGACAAATCAGATTATACGTGCTTGTCCTTAATTACGATTGGTCATCAATATGGTTAGTATTTTGTTAGTGTGTAGTATATATTTTCACATTTTACAACCATTTATGTCGAATTAATGAAGATTTCAACTCGGACAAAAAAATGTTATAATGATGTTCAAAGTTCACACACACAAAACCAAACACTGGAATTTAATTAAAGAGTTAAAAATTTAATTAATCTTATCGACACTGTAGTTTATATTTCTAGTACCTACTTGTGAGCCAGTTGTAGTTGTACCGTATACCTTATTTATTCCTGTGGCTCAGTAATATGACATCACCCACCTCGGTGGCCGTACAGTATAGGGTGCTACTTTTGCAGTAAACTAGACTACCATTGAAGGGGAGATCGGGGTACAAGTCTTGGTTGGGTGTACTGAGATTTATCAAAATAATTTTATACTTTTCCTCCACGCAAGTGCTGGTACACTTCTAATAAATATAGCCTTCCTCATCCCTAATATCATTAATGTAATTTGTACATAAGCGTATAACCCCACCGGGTAGTAAGACGCAGTGTTAATATATATGGCGTCGACGCCAATATAAACGATAGTTTGTTACGTAAAATTATTATTATTTATTATTAGCACCACGTGTTACTACCCGTTCGGGTTATACGCACTTACGTGTAATGGTAGGGTGATTGTGAGATGAAATGGTGTTACGTTAAGACCTTCCAAAATTGGTGGCAAGGCTCCAGTTTGAACTTTATTAAATGTGAGGAAAGACGATTCCTTAGGGTGCTTTTATTTAAAACAAGTTTGATATAAGCTACTGAAGGGTAAGCGAATCTTTTTGAGACTGCTTGCCTAATTTTTCAATATTTTCAGAAATTATTTCATGTGGTAGGAATTTTTAGATGCAAAATAGTTCATTGAAATATTTCATTATAATTATTTATTAATATTACTTCTAAGCAATATAGGCATATTATTATTATTATTATTATTATTATTATTATTATTAAGGGAAATTGAAATTGAATATTATTATTGTTAAGTATTACAGAGGTAGAGCTTTTTTTATGTTTATGAGTCTTACTTTATATCCAGATGATCCTTGGGAAAATAATTTTAACCGATGATTATAAAATCTATTTTAGTGAAATTTCTGAATTCTTATAACAAATTATTGACTAAAAGAATGATTTTTTAAGTGATGGTAGTAAAAAATATTACTATACTCTCACGTGCCACAAGTTTGCCACCCTCCTCTACTGTCTTTAGTAATGAATAGATTTCAAATTAAAAACAATCAATTAATTCCTTAAGTACTTGGCTGAAATTATTATTTGTTGAGATAGAAAATATATTTTACTAAGTTTATCTCTGGAAATTTTGTCTTCCAAGCATGATAAAACATAATTTTTCAACCTTTGTTTACCAGCGTTGCCAAATTTTTATTGTAGTGAGTTGGTATTAATATTGGTAAAGTTAAAAAAAAAAAGCTAGATTTTATCAAGTGGTATATAATATGACAAAATTCAAATAAATACTAAATATAAATATATTTTCAAAATTAAAAGTAATTATGTTAAGTAAAAATGACAAAAATCGTTAGATTTTTTAATGATTTTTATAGTTTTTACCTATACCCTTCAGTTTATCTCATATATGCAAGAGTTACTCTTTATTTATGTGTTTGTAAAATTTGTTAAAAGACCTGTGAAAGTTAAATTTATAAACAAATATTGATTTTATAAGTTGAACAGAACACTCGTTTTTAATGTCATACCATTTCATATTCATTTTATAAAATACTTTCTCTACAAAGCATTTGGATAATGGTATGCTTAAAATATATTAAGCTTGAATTTTTTTTTTTAGATATACCATACGTCCAATTAAAAAAATCCACCAAAAATCAGGAATTTTAAGGTCCCATCAGGGACATTGATTTTTAGTTCTAATATCGTGACATCTGGCAAAACTGGTGTGTACAACTCGGGTGTATTTTTTATAACTATGCCTATGCCATAGGCCGTTTAACTGATTTTGCGGTTACCTTAAAAACAAATAAACCAAATAGTTTAAACTTTCTATAAGTACTCAGAAAAATCTTCAGGAAATATATCGTAGGCGTATACTTTTAAAATGTACATCTATTGAAAGCCTGACGCATTATACATAATGACTACCGATTTTGGTAGCTAAAAGTACAAGCACTGAAAGCCTAAACTTTGCATAGGTCTAAGTATATATTTTAGCCTTAATTTAGGATTTTACACATATTGCGTGCCTAACGTCTTAAAACCACGTTAACACTGGTGTGGATAGTTCCAAACTTATGTAACATAAAAATTGTAATATTACGATAGTTACTTAAAGATATTAGCAGAAAGGCATATTAGGCGTTTCTTTTTACTTAAATATTGCTGGTCTGAGGTCTTAGGTTCTATGACTACCGTTAACATTAACTTCAAAATAAATAAACTTATAGGCCTAAATACGAAGCTTTAAATTGGTAATATGTTAGAAGTGTGATTTAAAATCGTATATTTCTTAACTTTTACATATATTACGAGCCCGAAGACTAAAATCATTTGATGTTTAAGATAGAGGTGATTCATTTTCTAACAATATTTACAATCTAGGAGAAATTTCAACCTTTAATACGGGTCAGAGATAGAATTAACGGGTATTTATTCGTAGTACGAGAATAAGGCCAAATTATTCTAGCGCATGTATTAACTCATTTACTGTGATTACACGACTACATTCAGTCTTCTTTTGAAAAGTCCTGAATGTCGTAAATTTAGATGTGATTAACAAAACACTACCTCTTTAATCTCCTTTATTCAGCTCTCCACTCTCTTCTCTCGGGTTCCGACCACTTGGCCTCACATCAAAACAGAAACCGCCCTTGTCCTTCCCGCCGCTCCCTTCGCGTCACCGCCAGTGGGACCACCACGGCTTACCCTCAATTCATCCGCCAGAAGTTCAACTAGGACGTGGAGCCAGATTCCCGGCCAGCTCTTGTCAGGGAAGAGGACAGCCACACAACTGCTTCCTTCAAAAACCGCACGCTTGGTTCATTTAGTTGCCGGAGCTAAAACCCTCCACGAATCTGGGAAACCGCTTTAACATTACATAGAAACAATTTACTGATAGTTCTGTGAACATTTGATCTCTCTCACTACCTCCCTGTTCTTATCGTCACTACAGTATAAACATTTCTCTTTGTATTTCAAGTTGGAATATCTCCTTTAATTTCTCCTTGGATTTGAAGTTGATATTTTCCTTTGGTGATAAAGTTAGAAAGATAGCTGATTAATACGATATTCAATAGTACATTATAATCATATATAATAACCATGATTCGTGTGCTTTAAAACGTCAGTATCGTGATATATGTCAAAATCTAATTAAATTCACCAAGGTACTAGATTAATAATTACTTAGAAATATAAATTCAAATCACTTGATATGAGCTATAAAAACAAAAATATTTTGAGTGGCCAACAAATCAAAACGGATAACCATATTGAACAACTATATAAATACATTGTTTGAACTAAGCTTACAGAACATCCTTGCCAAATTTTGTTAAAATTGGTCTACTAATTTATTATTATTATTATTATTATTATTATTATTATTATCACCGCATCTTACTACCGGCCGTTCGGGTTATACGCACTTACGCTAATGTGTAATGGTAGGGTGATTGTGAGATGAAATGGAGGACCTACAGTTTAACGTGGAATCCGAACCACGGTGGAGGCCTGGCATTCTACGAATTTAACAGTTATCACGGAATAAAGATCCGTACAAACAGACTAAATTCCAAATTCTCAAGTTGAAACAAAACCTCGCTTCACTTGGTCAGTTATAAAATAATCTCAAACAAGTGTTAAGTTAAAACAGTAAACGATTTTTTTAAATAGCCTACTTATAATTTAATTTCTAGCTTAATTAATTATTTAAATTTAAAAAATTTAATGAACTTTTCATCAAGAAAAAAAACTAAGGTATATAAATATAATTCGTCAAAAGATAATTATCCACAAATAAAAAACTACACTTTTAGAATACAAAATGAAGGGGAACGTGAATTGGGCTATTTGCATAAAATTATCCTCATAATATTAACACATATATATTCAAATTCTAGATTTAATTTTTAGTTAGCCTAATATTTGATTTTATTTAAAATATTTTACAAATCACATTGTTATTTTACACAATCTAATCTCTCAATATTTTTCGTTAGTTTTTAATCCATGATGGAGAACTATTTTATAGTAACGTATTGCTTTACTTTATATTATTTTGACTCAATTGTAGACAGATACTATTGTATAATGATGTTAGTTAATTGTATTGTGTATCCATCTTTTATTTTATTTGTCTGAGCTAACATAAATTTGTGGTTATATGTAAGAGAGGCTCCTCTCCTAATCTCACTAGTTTAAATAAATCAAATTTATACTACCCTAACCCTGGTAACTAATAAGTAAAGCGATTTATGTTTCATAAATGTACTCGAAGTGAGATATACTTATTAAAGGAACGTAGCTTCGAGCACAACTATTAAACACGAATAAAATATATCTGTCATTCAAAGTAAATAGACTAACAGTAAAAGAGACCTAAACAAGTAAAATATATATCTTTAAATGTCAAATATATCCTATTAAAAACTTGATATCAAATAATAATTCAAGTAAAACGTAGCAGTATTGAAGTTTGTTTCAACTTAATTGATAAAAGTACATTATAAATAGGAATTTGCTTACATATTGAGACACAGTGTGTTCCCGGGTTAATAAGTCATTCTCTGGAAAGTGTAAGTAAATCGAAAAACTAAATCAATGTTCTTTGGAGATTAGCTCGTTTACGATTCCTTTTCGTGTAAACAACTTTATAACAACACGTATACATTATAAAAGTTGGTTATAAAGTTGTGCAATATTAAATAATCATTAGGATGAGCCCTCATTTGTTTCAATTTTTCCTTTGCTAAGGAGAAACCCGCCTCGGTGGCGTAGTTGGCTAACGCGCTTGTCGTGTTGAGCTCGACTGCTGAGGACGGGGAGATCGAGGTTCGAATCTTGGTCGGGTGAACTGGGGGTGGTTTTTCCTAAATGGTTTTCCACTCTCCCTCCACGCAAATGCGGGTTCACTTCCTCCAATTCAACATTCCTAATCCATTAGCATAATTAGTACTTAAAGCGTATAACCCGAACGGGTAGTAAGACGCGGTGCTAAATATAATATTAT
The DNA here is from genome assembly GCA_039000515.1 of Timema cristinae. Taxonomy (NCBI): domain Eukaryota; kingdom Metazoa; phylum Arthropoda; class Insecta; order Phasmatodea; family Timematidae; genus Timema; species Timema cristinae. The sequence goes on from JBCFYV010000024.1 coordinate 26,991,630, forward strand.
ATTGCTAAGGAGAAATCTGGTATGAAACATCCAATCAGATATGTGATAGTCACAGAAAAATCACGTTATTATTTGAATAAAAATAATAAATACCTTTTAAAAATAAATTAATTTTGTAAATTTGCTCTGAAAGTTGTAAAATGCTTGTCTCCCGACTATAGGCCATCATTTTGAACAAAATAAATACAATCTTTTATTTAACCTCTACATTTTAATTATTTCTTTGCCGTTTGATCAAAAAGGAAGCGAAAACGAGATAATCTACAAACGAAATTTCGAGAAAGTTTTTCGATCTCCTACTATTCCCAAAGTTTAGCTGTTTAATCCGTGAAAGTTTTGTATATTATTTATTATTATTATTATTATTGTTTATTATTATTATTATTATTATTATTATTATTATTATTATTATTATTATTATTATTATTATTATTATTATTATTAGCACCGCGTCTTATTAACCGTTCGGGTTATACGCACTTACGCTAATTTGTAATGGTAGGGTGATTGTGAGATGAAATGGAGGACCTACAGTAATTTAACGTGGAATCCGAACCACGGTGGAGGCCGGACATTCCCCACAGTGATTCTGTATATTAGAAATATAAATGCTTAATATTAGGTGGAAGGAATATTATCAGAGTTTTATAAGTGTGCTGATTGCTAATGATTATTTTATAAACTTAACGAGGCTTTCCTAATTAAATTGGAAAATATAATTTAAAAATATCCATAGAAATAGGTATATGAAGTGTTTTATATACATATAGTGATGGTGAAAAGTTAGAACATTAAGTTTTCAATAAATAAATTGATTTAAATGCACAATCTATAGATATATTTTAAAATTAGTTTAAAAAAATACTGAGCTAATAAAATAATTAAAAAAAAGACTAAAGGTATGTATCTAATATTAAAGGGGGAAAAAAAAAGGTTGTTTGGTTTAATTTGGATGCACATGACATGTGCCCTTAGTGAGTCGACTTAAATGAACTCACACACGCGTGTGAAAATGACCATTATGAACACACGCAAGTGTAAAAATGTGAGGGCTGTCAAGTAACAAATAAAGTAATGTCAAAATTGGGAGTGGTTCACGGTTGCGTGTTGCTAGCCTTGTGATAAATTATTTAATGTTAGGATGTTGGGAACGCGAATTAATGACAGGGTTTCAGCCATTTCAATAACACTTTTTTTTTTTCAAAAGAAATAAACTATATAGTTTAATTTTCTTCACGTGGTAACCTCAGCAGTTCTTGAATATTATTAAAGAGTATCTTGGAATTTAATGATTTTTATATCTCTTCAAAGTTTCTCATCTAGGGAAAATATTTTATTTATTTTTGCAAAAAAAAAAAGTTTTGCTATTAGACAAAAAAAATCCCTTATCTCTAGTTCTCTACATTCCCCCTTAAGTGTTTTATTTGTGTTTTTAAAATAAAGTTTTACAGAAAGGATACCATCACTTGTTATATAAATAAGTAATATTATATCTACTTTTATACTGACGGAATTACAATAATATTACAAAGAAGTAAATCTCCCAAGATATATAATAAATCATTTCAAATTTAAGATAACCATCACATGTATGGAGGACGTCTGTCAGGCTTGTTTAGTCTGATTTGCTGGACAGGTGGTTTTTCTTAATAAGTTATTCACCCTCCCTTCACACAAATATGGGTAACTTTTCTATAAATTAATCCTTCCTCCTCGCTTTCCACTAACGCAATTAAAATAACGTGTCTAGTCTGGACGGGTTGTAACTCACGTTGAAATAAAATAATCTAATATAATTAAATTTGGTAAATACTAAATGTAATACAAACGAAGGTTGTAATTTGAAAACAAACAAAAATTCAGAAAAAAATATAACCAAAGTATAACTTAATTAAAGAGTGTGTTTTGTTTTTTAAGTTTTTTTTATAAAGATTGTGTAAAACAAAGTAAAACTAAGAACATATGAAAACTTTAATTCTCTCGATTGTTTTCTTTGGTTGTGAAACGTGGCCTCCTTCTTTACATAACAAAAACAAATTTAAGGTATCCAAAAACAAGATGCTTATGAATATATTTGGTTCAAAAAGAGATGAGACTACTGGGGAATGGAGGAGGTTACATATCGATGAGTTAAATACCCTCTATTCATCATAACACATTGTTATGATAGTCAAATCTCGCAGATTATGGTGGGCAGTACATACAGTGCTAATGGAAGGATCTAGAACCTTGTTCGAGGTACTGACTGGCAAACCCAATGGAAAGAGACCATTGGGAAGACTTAAACACAGATGGGGGGATAACATTAGAATGTACCTGAAAGAGATATGGTGTAATTAGGTGGATTGGATAGAACTAGCACAGGATAGGGATAGGTAGTGTACTATTTTTAAGTGCGCCAATTAACTTTCAACTTCCCAATACCATAGGGTGAGTAAGTAAACATAAAGGATGATGGTGTAGGAAAAATTGGGTGAGCATCTCAAAACGTTACAATAAAATAATATATGTAAATGCTTAGTTAATATTTAAGTTATAAAGACCTTCTCCGTATGAGTGGCTTTGATAGAATTACACTTTTCTACTCTCTCAAATATTGTAAATGTTAACAATTTAGAGCTAGAGGTTTTGATTAATATTCACGTTTTAAGTAACCCGAGCCTAAATAAATTATACGGTGCACCGCACAGACTTTATAGCTCTACTACCTAAAAATTGAAATATTTATTTAAAACACGTAAGATATGGAAAATGGAATGATATACATTTTAGTAGAAACATAATGGAAGAAAGAGCATTACATTTGATCAAATAGCATCAATTAAATTATATACACAACCACAGGAATATTTTGAGATTTAAGTGACATCTCTGTTCACCAAAGAGCTTAACAATAAACTCTCCATTTCCTAGGCCTCAATTAAAAAAAATATATTTGCAAATAGCACGGAAACTATTGGTTTTATAAAAATATTTTTCAAATATAAGTGTTTTGTTTTTAATAGTCATACAACTTTTCAATGGTAACTTATTTCGTATTTCAAAGAGTTGCGAAGAAATGATCAAAACTGGAGATGTCCACTTATATAAGGTACCGTTTAAGTAATTTTCTCGAAAAAAGGTAGAGGATCTATTTTATTTTTAATGTTAATTAGTGCCTAAATACTAATTTTAATAACAATCGTTTGAGCTGATTTCGAGAAAATCGATTTTTTTAAATACTTTAGCCTTGAAGTAAACTATCCTAAATTTAGGGCTAGACATCTAATTCCAAAAATGGAGATGTGTGAGAATCCTAGACACAAAGTTTTAGCCCTATCGGTAAAATGGTTTCAACCCTAGGCTGAAATACAGACATACGTCATTGAAACAAACTTTTTCAGTTCAGTGGTCATGAAACGTTGATATCCATCATAATCTCAAATTCGATTTTATTTTACTCGATCACGATACTTAACCTACCCGAAGGGTTGTGAGAAGGTAAAAAGTGGATTTTAAACTAGCTTTAGTGGCCGCATGGTCTAAGGTGCTACTCTCACAGTATACTAGACTGGCGATGACGGGGAGATCGAGTTTTGTTGAATCTTGGTCGGGTGTACTGAGGGTGGTTTTCCTTAAATGGTTTTACACTTTGCCTCCACACAAATTCGGGTACACTTACTCTAAATATAAAATTCCTAATCCTTTAAACCACTAGCGTAATTGGTACGTAGGTCTATAACCCAAACGGGTAGTAAAACGCGGTGCTAATGTCAAGAAGGGGATTTTACAAGTCTGTTTGTCCCTATGCATAAAATACATTTTAAACGGCCAAAGGCGAGGCAATTAGATTGAATGTAAGAATTCTAGGACAACTAGTTGGTTGAGTATTTAAGGAAAAGCTTTTGGTAGAGTTTTAATTGAGAGGGTTGACTGAAAAAAATTGCTGACAAGACTTAGGGTGTGTAATGTGGTTTCATGCCATATAGAGGTTGCACGGACCAGATATTTGCATTGCAACAAGTTATTGAGTATGACAATAAGGAAAAATATTTACTGGGCATTTGTTGATCTGGAAAATATGTGAGTAGGAGTATGTTATGAAATGTTCTGAGAGAGTGTGATGTGGAGGGAGCAGGCAAAGTGATAGACAACAAAGTGGTCGACACGAGAGGACAAAGTGGTAGACAGCAAACTGCTAGACACGAAGAAACGACACGGACCAAGTGATCGACACGAGCTGGACCATGTGATAGACAACCAACCGGTAGACAAAATGAAAACAATTATTTGGAAGGCTGGGTGGGTCAAGTGGCCGACACGACTTGGACCAACTGCTAGACAAGCTCAAGTATAGGAGTACAAAGTGATAGACAACCAAGCGATCGACACGAGAGAACAAATCTGTAAAATGACCAACTGCTAGACACCCAGAAACGACATGGACCAAGTGATCGACACGAGCTGGACCATGTGATAGACAAGCTCCCGTATAAGAGGACAAAGTGATAGACAGCCAAGCGGTCGACACGAGAGGACCAACTGCTCGACAAACATGAGATGAATCCAGTTAAGAGTGGCTCAAGTGACAGACTAGTTATTTCAAAACTAACAAAGTGATAAACATGGGCTTAGAAAGTTGGGTATAAGGATGGTCTGGATCCTCCTATAAATTGCTGCCCTCCCGACACCCTAGATTTAACTAGCCCAAAAAGGGTGAGGTCCCCTTATATGTGTATAAACTTAAACCATCATGTTTTTAATTTTAATAATTTACTTACACATTGCACTCTTTAAAATATATTTTCTAACACTAGTTTATTTATCATTTCGAATAAATATAGGTTTTGATACATACAATATGGTATCTGAAAATAAAGAATGTTTCTCTGAATGAAACGAGTTAACGGATCTGAGGAAAGGAGACAAACGTTTTGTTATAAATGGTAAAAATCATACTTTAAGAACTAACAAGATGAAATAAAAAATTATATAAAAGAGCAATTGCCAGAAACTAAGTTGGTAGCTTATGATCAGGGTTCGATTCCGGTCAGTTACAGTGAGGGTGATTTTTCTTAAAAGGTTTTCCACTCTGCCACCACGCAAATTCAGGTGCACTATAAATAAATTTAATCTTCCTCATTCTCAACACATTAACGTAATTAGTAAATAAGCGTATAACCCGAACAGGTGGTAAAGACACAGTGATACAAAAAAAAATCTAATTGCACTAATGGATTAAAGAAGAAATGTTGTTATTATAAGATGTGTACTCTCATTTGCATTTAGGGAGAATGTAAACCATTAATGAAATATCACCCTCTGTACACCCGGCTGGATTTGAAGCCTGATATCCCCTTCATTGACAGTCCAGTCTATTTTGAGAATGACGCCTTAGACCATCAACCATCGAAGCTAAGAACATTTTGTTGATGTTGCGTTAGCACCAGGTTTATTAAGGAGCTAAGTTAAGATGAAATAATCCCGCATTAGTGTAAAAGTTAGATGTAAAAATCACAAGGGTGGTAACTATCAGCCCAATCCGCTCAGTCGGAATGATTACTCTTATTATTATTATTATTATTATTAGCACCGCGTCTTACTACCCGTTCGGGTTATACGCACTTACGCTAATGTGTAATGGTAGGGTGATTGTGAGATGAAATGAAGGACCTACAGTTTAACGTGGAATCCGAACCACGGTGGAGACCTGGCATTCCTCACATTCAGATTACTCTTACTCAAGCTACTCTAAAACCTTACTAGACCGTGTGACAAACAGCGTTATTTAGGAGGTCAAACAATACCGATACCTAGCATAGTGTTATTTAGGAGGACAGACAATACTTAGACCTAGCAAACAGTGTTATTTAGGAGGTCAAACAATACTTACACCTAGCAAACAGTGTTATTTAGGAGGTCAAGCAATACTTACACCTAGCAGAGTGTTATTTAGGAGGTCAGACAATACTTACACCTAGCATAAAGTGTTATTTAGGAGGTCAAGCAATACTTACACCTAGCAGAGTGTTATTTAGGAGGTCAGACAATACTTACACCTAGCATAAAGTGTTATTTAGGAGGTCAAACAATACCTACACCTAGCAAACAGTGTTATTTAGGAGGTCAAACAATACTTACACCTAGCAAACAGTGTTATTTAGGAGGTCAGACAATACTTACACCTAGCAAACAGTGTTATTTAGGAGGTCAAACAATACCTACACCTAGCATAGTTTTATTTAAGAGGTAAAACAATACTTACACCTAGCATAGTGTTATTTAGGAGTTCAGACAATACTTAGACCTAGCAAACAGTGTTATTTAGGAGGTCAAACAATACTTACACCTAGCAAACAGTGTTATTTAGGAGGTCAAACAATACTTACACCTAGCAAACAGTGTTATTTAGGAGGTCAAGCAATACTTACACCTATCATACAGTGTTATTTAGGAGGTCAAATAATACCTACACCTAGCATAGTTTTATTTAGGAGGTAAAACAATACTTACACCTAGCATAAAGTGTTATTTAGGAGGTCAAACAATACTTACACCTTGCATACAGTGTTATTTAGGAGGTAAAACAATACTTACACCTAGAAACCAGTGTTATTTAGGAGGACAGACAATACTTAGACCTAGCAAACAGTGTTATTTAGGAGGTAAAACAATACTTACACCTAGCGAACAGTGTTATTTAGCAGGTTATACAATACTTAGACCTAGCATAGTGTTATTTAGGAGGTGAAACAATACTTACACCTAGCATAAAGTGTTATTTAGGAGGTCAAACAACACTTACACCTAGCATACAGTGTTATCTAGGCAAACCATACCTATACTCCATTCACGGTAGAAATTACTCTCTGAAAGGTCTCCTTTACTACCAATATCCTACTATATAATAGATTTCTGATAGGGAAAAAGGGCTTTCAGAAAACAATTCCTACGGTGAACGGACTCTACATATACATTTTAAGCAGAATCTGTAGTTCCGTTCGAAAACTTAGGAATTAAAAACAATCACTCATTGATAGACTATCCTTAATTTGAGAGGTAGGGTAAAAATAAAAAATAAAATATTGAAGAATATACTTATAACTATAAATATTAAGTTTGGAAAAAATCCATTCAACCGTTTTGAATCTGTGGCCAGGGAGACAAACAAACCGACAGACATGGGAACAGACATAATTGTAAAATCTTGGCACAAAAAGCTCAAGAAATCACACTACGGGGCAATAAAACTTATAGCTTACACTTGGTAACGCGCTCTACTTTGTATTTCACAAATTATTTCAAAAATAATCCAAAATTTCAGTGACTTTATATAATTTATCTGTCTCTTTGACTTTTCCATGTAACACCCAATTACTTCACACTATTTTTCATGAGCGTAGGAAGAGTTTGGTTATGATTCTTTGGCTTGGTGAGGGGGGTCCAAATTGTATGCTTCTGGCATGATATTAGGACTACTGAGAGTAAGAAAATTATTTTAAAAAGTGGCGGCGGAACCTTATTTGTGTGAAGGGTAACCAAAAGGGTTTTTTGGGAACTTTTCTATCTCCCCTTTTTCCCCCAGTTAATATTTCAAAAGTAGATGCTTAGAAGCTAGTGCTCCTCAAGTGGAGAGTTTTTTTTAGAACCATACGCTTTTTTTTTTCAAGATATTTAGTGTAGACTTCTTCGAGTTTTTTTAAAAAATTTGGATAATCCAAAAGGCTATTTGGGGTAGTGCTCCTTCTACAAATTTTTGAAAATGGATGCTTCTAAAATCTATTCTAATAGTGCTCAACCATAATTTTTTATAAATTAGATTACATAGAATTTATTTAAACCTCCCCAGAATTCTTTTGAAACTTGGATGCCCGTAAAGTAGTTTTAGGGGATCTTTTCCAGATATTTTTTATGGAATTTTTTTAAATCTCAGATGAAGCTATACGCTATTTGAAGTATTTGAAGAATTTTTGAAAATTCGATGCTTTTAGATGATATACTATCTATGAAGATTGGAAAACAGAATAAAATCAAGATAATTAGTTTCTCAAACTGACTTATTTAAAGACTCTTTAGTTATCAACATTAAAAACTTTGGTGGGAAGTGGGATTTTGGAACATCCTAACCCTCCCCCCCTTTCCCCCCCATACACACTTCCCTCTCGCTACGTTCTTGCTATGTTCATATCTTATTAGCCTGCTTCTCTTTATGATAAACAAAAGTTCGTATCAACCCTGTCATGGTTCATATTGTGTAAGGCATATTAAAAAAAACCTTTAAACTAGGGTTGATAATAAAAATACTGAGTATACATACATCTACCTAGCCCAACTTTTATAGTGTGTGCGTGTGTGTGTATATATATATATATATATATATATATATATATATATATATATACACACACAAAGAAGTGTTGGTCGATTTTTAACAAATACATTGCATTGTAATTGCAGAATATCTGTTTAAAAATAATTTCCTTCTGGTTGACTAAGCAGGCATATTAATGTGTGTGTGTGTATATATATATATATATATATTTTATGGGTTAAATTTTATTGCATGTACGCTATTATTAGAAGCGTTACTGTAAAATGCAGTCTATTTAGGCCTTGTGAAGAACATTTGACAAAGAAGTGTTGGTCGATTTTTAACAAATACATTGCATTGTAATTGCAGAATATCTGTTTAAAAATAATTTTCTTCTGGTTGACTAAGCAGGCATATTAATGTGTGTGTGTGTGTATATATATATATATATATATATATATATATATATATATATACACACACACATTAATATGCCTGCTTAGTCAATATATATATATATATATATATATATATATATATATATATATATATATATACACACACACACATTAATATGCCTGCTTAGTCAACCAGAAGAAAATTATTTTTAAACCGATATTCTGCAATTACAATGCAATGTATTTGTTAAAAATCGACCAACACTTCTTTGTCAAATGTTCTTCACAAGGCCTAAATAGACTGCATTTTACAGTAACGCTTCTAATAATAGCGTACATGCAATAAAATTTAACCCATAAAATACATCCCTAATTAGTAAGTTATGACTTGTGATAATAACAGAAGTACCAATATAATATTTTTACGTACGATTCCAACATAGAATATTACAAGGTAAATAATAATATGAAAATATTATAAATACATTAACTGCTGGGTTCAAATCAATGTTATAGTTTATTCCTTGTGACGTTTATTTGGGGTTATAATTTCCTGACACTGACACTTGCACACACTCAGATAAAAATTAACTTGCTGTTAGGTTTCAAAGAGATGCCGCTCTTATCAGTCCGTGCAGGTGCTGTACTCGTGACCTTGTTATATTTAGGGGCAAGATGATACTACTAGCAAGACTTTCTGCCTTTATAGAGACCTTTGACCTAGTACACCAAAGCTCTACACTAGTCATGTCAAACTTGCGGCTCGCGGGCCGCATGTGGCCCGATCCATGATTCTGTGCGGCCTTTTTAAGAACCATATACAAATGTGGCCAGATCCATTTTATTATATACATGGTAGAAATACACCATTTTATATTATGACATTTAGCTATTAGGCATTATTTGGATAAATATTGCACTTGAGGACCTAATTTTTACTTTTTATTCACCAGAGATCGATTAACAAAAATTGTAAAATTTACACGCCCGTGTCCCATGTTTGACACCGTATAATTGTGTGTAGAGTTGTTTTATCTAATAATAAGGAACAAACACCCGAAAGGTCACGGCTTACGGAACACACATTTGTCAAGATTGAAAAGTGACTCAAACACAAGAGTTTGGAATAATCACACTGCTGGGGGTAAGGGGGGGGGGGGGGAAGAAAAAAGAATCAAGTCTTAAATTAATTTTGTAATAATTAGTAAGGACTTTGAATTAATTTTTTCTTAATATGGTAATAATAAAGAATTTTCTGAAATGTGGCACCCTAAGCATTATCAATATTAAATGTGGCCTTTTTGATCAAACGAGTCTGACACGTCTGTTCTACAACTATTATAGCTATCATCCGGTGCGGTAAGCGAGAAATTGGCCACGCAGACGTTTAGCTCTAACGCAATATTTAGTTATTACTTACTTATTCTATGGCATTATAAAGTTCATTACCGCACTTACAAAAGTACGCCACCTATCCCTATCTTTATTTAGTTGTATCCAGTCCACCTCATTACACCTCATTACACCCTATTTCTTTCAGGATGCATTCTAATGCTATCCTCTACTATGTGTTATTTCAAAATATGGTTCACGCCATAATAAAGTCAAAAGATTCAGACATGGCTCTTTTTTCTTAACAATCCTATATCTCAAGTTTCATTAATAGAAAAAATGTGTGAAAATGTAACATTATTCTATTTCCAACGACATTTTAACAATATTCACAGAGCTATGAGACCAGGCTTGATGGAAAAGTGTTTTTGATTTAGTCTTCCTCTAACAAATACAGTAATTATTTGATAGGCTCACAACATAACATTATAAGATATTTGAGAACTAACAGCGAGATTTCCTTTTTGCCTCGAAATAAGAAGTTTCGTAGTTTTTTTCCCCTCTTTCTTATTTAAATGATTTAGGGTGGCTATAAGTGAAGGCTGAAAGAGAGTATAAGCGTATACATAATAGAGAAGTAGTTCCAGAAAACGTTGAATTGTGAATATTATTTTAAAAGTAGGCCTATTTATCATATATATCCTAAGTGAAATATAAAGATCACATTACTTGACGTATGAATTCCTTAAAATGGTTTTAGTAACTTTTAACTGTTAAATACTGTTATTACTACCAGAATTTATGGCTAGAATGTACCTAAAACTGTTTTTTACTTTTGAGTTCATCAGCATGACTGTATTATGTATCTTTTCTGGCCCCAAACCTAACAATATAAAATCACTACCTATACTTTGATATTTTCTTAAAAAAACATATGCATGCTGTCCAAAATATTCACGCTGGTCCTCTAACTTAGGTAAGTACACTATTCAAATGTATTTAATGAATAATACATTTATATTAAATTAGTGAATATTATCATTTATAGCTTTGATATAAGTCAGGTAGAATCATTTATTGCTACAACCAGAGCCTGGATAAGCTATAGTATGTAAAACATAATTTAGATATTTTAGGTTCATGTTTAGACTATTACTTAACTATGCGATTAATACATTAATTCTGCACGTATTGACACATATATATATTTGAATGTTTTAACAATAACTTGATACAGTGGCGCCAACATATATTAACGTCGGCGAGAGTTGAGGGGTTGGGAGCAAACCCTACACAGCCAGAACTAAATATTAGTTTGTAGGGGGACATAAGGAAAATGTTAAATGGCCCTAGAAGCGAAGAATTATTTTTACATGGTAGCTTATGGAAATTATTTACAAACATAAGTTCCAAAGTTAATCTTTCTTAATTTTAATATTGGTCCAGTGCGTGCTAGAGAAATTTCTCCATCTGGTATTATATCTAACTTTTAGATTAATGACAACCTAGTCTTAAAATATATTTTAGCTTTGTGGGGTGCAGCGAGAGTAAATCCGGTGCATGTGATGTGGACCAGTGGACGCTTACCTTTTTTTAGGGTGTAACTTTCGCAATAGACTGGATTGTCGATGACAATGAGATCGGGGTTCAAGTCCTGGCCAGGTGTACTGATATTTTTTTTCCTAAATGGTTTCCCATTTTCCCTCCATGCATATGTGGGTTCACTTTGTCTAAATAAATTATCATCATTAATCCATAAGCGTAATTAGTTCATATGCTTATAATCCAAGTGGGTAGAAAAACACGATGGAAAAACAACTAAATAAATAAAGCACGTAGTTAAAATAAATAAACCTACTCCCTTGTTAGTAAAAAAAAAACCTGTAGATACACTGAATTAATATCAAAATGTACCCATATTTTCGTATCATCTCTATCGCAATGGTGTAGTGAACTTGTTAATGTGTCAGTATACCTAACCGGGATTTGAACCCGGTCTCTTTGCTACCGGCAATTCAATGTAATACGCGAGCGAAGCTTTATGATCATACGACCACCGACGCGGGTAGCACTGCAGTGAATGAGGGAAGAAAGCCACGATCATGGTTACATGCTTGCATTTTATAAGTTTATTTTTAAGTTATATGGTATTAGCGGGAGCTAATTACTTAATCATTATATATTATGGTAACTATATTTATAAGCGTAACCTAGGCGATATGATATAATCCTTAAGAAAATATATCATTTAATTGAATGATATAATTTAACAAGTCAAGGAACCTTATCAAGAAAAAGATTTGAACATTCTGTTAAATTAACTTTTTACCCTTCATATAGAGGAATTTTGGTGAAATTTCTTAAATATAGATAAAAACTTGCCCCTATTCCCTAAATCCTTGGTTGCATATTTAGAGAAATCGTGAATGCTCTTAACGGCCAGTGAGTTAAGTAGCCTCTTCTTCGGTGGCCGCAAGGTCTAACGCGCTACTCGCAAAATTGACTTGACTGCTGATAAATGAAGATCGGGGCTTGATCCCAGTCGGGTGGACTGAAGGTTAATTTTCCTAAATAGTTTTCCACTCTCACTCCACAAAAAAACGGGTGCAGTTCCTCTAAATTCAACCTTATTCATCCCTAAACACACTAGCGTAGTTAATATATATTTATTTATTTATTTGTATAATTCGAACTGTTAGTAACTCTAGTATAACTCGGTGATAAAAAAATTAGAATTTGTAGCACTAAATATACAGGCTAGATTTTAAAATTATCTGTTTAAAAAACAATTATCCTTTATACTGTCGCTTATTGCCGGTTACTAATTTTACATAATATTTTAAAACTGTTGTCAAATTTCAAGTTTTAATAAAGGTCGCTAAGAAAATTTAACTTAATGATTTTCAATTCTTTCTTCATGAAAAAGTGAGTATATTTTCTCTAAATTATACCCTCTTCACCTCTAATCTATTAATATAAAATTAAAATAGTTCTTACGTGTAGACCGGCGCTCACTATCCTTTAATGTTGCATCCAGCGTTGCGGAATTAATTGAGACTGTCGGTGACCTGGTGGTCTAGGGGTAAGGTGTCAGACTTCTGTGCTGGCGGCCGGGGTTCAATCCTCGGTCCCGGCACAGATTTATCTGATTACCAAACCCTTCCTTCACCTCTGACAAGATATCTTGTGAATGTGGGGAATGCCAGGCCGCCACCGTGGTTCGGATTCCACGTTAAACTGTAGGTCCTCCATTTCATCTCACAATCACCCTACCATTACACATTAGCGTAAGTGCGTATAACCCGAACGGGTAGTAAGACGCGGTGCTAATAATAATAATAATATAATTGAGACTGTTCAATTCATGATATCCTTTTATAAGGTTATCATTATTTCACGTTATTTTCACCTACATTCTTACTTTAGCAAACCCCACAAAAATATGTCAAGTAGTGTGAGGTTAATCTGACGGGTTGGGGGAAAAAAATTATTTGAGTGTAAACAAGGACAAGCGTGTATTGAATAACTATTCTCTCACTTAGCCCACTCTTAACTGGATTATATCAAAGTTTGTCGAGCAGTTGGTCCTCTCGTGTCGATCGCTTGGTTGTCTATCACTTTGTACTCCTATACTTGAGCTTGTCTAGCAGTTGGTCCAAGTCGTGTCGGCCACTTGACCCACCCAGCCTTCCAAATAATTGTTTTCATTTTGTCTACCGGTTGGTTGTCTATCACATGGTCCAGCTAGTGTCGATCACTTGGTCCATGTCATTTATGGGTGTCTAGCAGTTGGTCATTTTACAGATTTGTTCTCTCGTGTCGATCGCTTGGTTGTCTATCACTTTGTACTCCTATACTTGAGCTTGTCTAGCAGTTGGTCCAAGTCGTGTCGGCCACTTGACCCACCCAGCCTTCCAAATATTTTTTTATAGCTTGTCGAGCAGTTTGTTGTCTAGCAGTTTGTATGGTGCCTGATGTGGATACATGGTTAGTGAATGCAATTATGACTGTCTATGATGGAAATAAAGCGTGCGTTCGGGTGGATGGAACTTTGAGCGAATGTTTTGACATTGAACAGGATGTTAAACAAGGTTGTGTTATCCCTCCATGGTTGTTTAATGTAGTGATGGATAAAAGTATGAGGCATACTTAAGAATATGTGATTGGTGTATAAATGGACAGTGTGAATATGAGAATACTGTTATATGCAGATGATGCCGTATTAAAGGGTGAGTGTAAAAGTTACTTGCATAATGTATTAAATAAATTGAATGTGTTGGAAGGCAAAATAGATCTTTATATAACTCCAAAACTATCAGCCTAATATAAACGGAAAACTGTTAGAACAAGTGAATGATTTTGTATATCTGGGAAGATTGTTCTGTAAAAATAGAGGGAGGGATGGATGTTGAAATCTACAGACGGGTGAATTCATCTCGGAGAGTAGTTGGATGTACGTAGACTATTGCAAAGAATGAACTAGTATTGAAAGATGCAAATATGGCAGTATATAAAAGTGTGTTAACGCCAAAACTATTTTATGTATGTGAAGCGTGGGTTAGTCAGGAGAAAAACCAGAGCAAGGAGAATGAAGTTGGAATGAGAGATATCTAACAAATGTATGTGGAGATCCCGTATGTACCGAGTCAGTAATGAATGGGTGCTGAAGGAGTGCTGTTTGAAAGGAATCCAATTGATTATCTTACGTTGGTTTGTGCATGTTGAAAGGATGAATCAAATATATGAAGGTAGAGTGTGGATGGAAATAAATACTTAGGCCATGTAAGACGTGACTAAATATTGTATTTGAATGTGTGAAAAAAATAAAAATTAAGATTTTTAAGAATAGATAACGTGTATGACTTATTGTATGGATCTAGATGAAGTGAAGGGGGTATGCGACTATAGGGAAGTGTGGAGAAAGTTAGTGAGGATGGCTTAAATTTGAAGATGGTTTCTTGAGCTATGTATATGTGTCTGTATAATTAATTATATATACGAGTATATGTTTTTCTCTAAAAAATAGATTTTAATAGTAGTTTGTTTATGATTTATTTTTGGAAATTTTTAAAGCTTTTGTAGATAGCATTAACGATTTTGTTCAAAATTGGTATTAGATGCCAATTTATATAACAAGTAATCATGTATGTTTAATTTTATAAAATAAATTAAAAGTAGTTTATAACAAATTTGAAAATTTTCTAAAATGTATCTTTATATTTGATTAAAAATGGGTAAATTAGAATTGTTCTTATGGTAAATAATAAAATATTTTAATGTTTACAAATATAAATAATTTGACGTTTGTATACAAATAACTTATTTTGTAAAATTCTAATGTTATAACATGTGTTAAGAAATATTTTGTTTTAAATACATATATGAAGTGTTTATTGTGATTAAAAGGATAATATGTTTGTCTTTCAAATGAATTCTTATTTGAAGGTAGTGTACTGATTTATTTTTAAAATTCTGTTTAACCAAGTGTGAAAGTTTGCACGATTGTGTTAGACCATTTAATTTTTAAGGTTTACATACATAATCAGTCAACAGAACAAGCTTGATACAAATTTCCTTAAAATTAAAAAAAAGAAAGATTTAACAGGTGAAATTATTTTTGATTGGCAAAGTATTAAATAGGATAACAATAGGATTCCATTTCCAGTTTATTCTACATTTTGAAGAAATTTGGATTAATATATATATAGGAAAAAATGAATATGGTGATAAAGTGCATTTGAGATAAACGAAGTGGTTAAAGTAAATGTTCTACGTATATTAAAAAAATAAACACGAATATTAAAATGGAGAAAATTATATTTGGTTATTTTTATCAGTAAAACTAAATTGAGTAGAAGAAAGTTGATTTAAAATAATCTTCAACCGAAGGAAGGAAAAATATTTCACCATGTAGAATGAGGGTGAGGAAATTAAGAGGCGAAGAAAGGTAAAAAGAAAATGCAAATATAAAAACTTGAAATGTCTCCAAGAACAATAAAACCAATATTACGATTCGGACACATTTCGAATATGCTGAAAATGTGCGCTAAAGAGTGACATTAGTGTCAACTTTATAATGATTTATTAGCACTTAATAACAGAAATTTATATATTAAAAATGAAGATAAACTTAAAGTGGATTCATATTTGTGAAAATAATATTTTTCATGAAATTTCTATACATTTTACTTCTACATTATAAAATGTGTGTGCATAACTATTCAAATAATGGATGGTGAAGGCCAATAAGTATGTGCTTACGATTAGATTACCAAACAGCGAAAACATTTTTTTTATTATTAAAGAGTTATATGTGAAACAATCATATCTTTTTCTAGATGTTGTGAAGTCAGCTTATATATGAATAGATCATATAAATTATATTTGCACACTGTCTCTATTGTATAAACAGTCTATTATAATTTTAAGCACAAAATAATCTCCTTTACTTTAAATATATAAATCATTTTATATTTATTTTGTTACAAACCATTAAATTGAGTTTTGATAACTACTATGCTCTTTTTAATACTTCGTTTATAAATAATATATTTTATTTTCAAGGTTGCCAGGCACCTGGATGACCGGTAAATTTTGGTTTCTGTTAAAAACCAAGAAGGCTAGGACATTTTACGGAATCTAATAAAAATACTGGAATATTTGCTAATTTGAGACAATTAACTGAAATTTTAAAGTATCTGGTCTTTGAATGGACGAAAAATTGAAATAAATAACTAAACATGCTTATTAAAACATATCTTACAACCCCTTAAAAAAGAACTGTGAAGTGACGGAATATGAATTTTTCATCAATCTTAAATAATCCTGTTTTAAACCAAAATTAAATGTCTTCACAATTATTCAGTTTGATGTAAATTGAAATGTTATTTTTTAAATCTAAGCTCCATGAAAAATAATAGTTTTTTCTGGAAAACACTAAGAATTCGCTAGTAAGAAAATGGAGGTGGAATTTACGTGATTTCACTAGATTTTTAAATCTGAAAATCACAGTTAGAAAACGAATGTATTAATATATTTAATAATAATTTTGAAAATATTCTAACACTATTATTCAAGTCACTTTGATAAAATATGTATTACTATAACATTATTTGAATTTATGTAAACATTGATAATATCTTTATTTTAGACACGTGATATGAAGATGTATCAAAGATTGATAATTAATGTTCTCTTAACTTGAATAAATATTCTATTTTTCTTTCTCCTAGGGAAAGTATCCTAATTGTAAAAGTTCTTGAACTCTAGGCTATGAAGCAGTTTGACGTCTTATCTACCCCAGAACTCCGAAAAAGTGGGTCTTAAAACCTTGTCTCTCTCCGAGTATGTATGTACTGTACTATACATTCCCGCGGTTTCAGCCTAGACTGGTTTAATATTTATATGTAATACCTTTGGGATTTAAAAATAAATGGTAGGGTTAACCGAAGAGAATTTCTAGCTACTTTATCTAAATTTTACTTCTAACTCGTCATATATGTGAAACGAGATAGTAGTGTTATAGAAACATAATGGGGGAAAAATAACAGAGAATTTCACCGACGAGCATACATGAAATAATAGACACTGTACCAGAAACATTATTTTTAATGTGCATTTTCGACTCACAATCTATATTTAAAAATATACATATTCGCTTAAAGCTCAGAAAACATTGATTTTATAAACTATTTCTTAAAATAAAAGTTGTTTACTTTTAGTAGTCTTACAACTTTTCAGTGATAAGCTATCTTGTATCTCAAGGGGTTGCGAAGATACTATCAAAATTAGAAATTTACGTTTATTTAAAGTACCTTCAAATTAATTTTCATGTGAAAATGATCTGTGCCATTTTTATTGAAATGTTAAATATTACCTGGAGACGAAATTTAGTTAAAATCGTTAAAGCCTATCTCGAAAAAAAATCTATCTGTATTTTCTTTTCACACTTAACTGAACTACCATTAATTGTAGGGGTTGGAAAGATAGTTCCAAAAATTCCTCTGGGATACCTTTAAAAAACTATAGATTTCAAGTTTTCTCCCTATTCTTAACAATAGTTTCGGCTGTATTCCCTGTAAAAGACAAACGGTATTGAAAAATATCACTTCTTAGGATTCAGGTGATCATGAAACGTTGACATCTATCAAAATCTTGAATTCGATTTTTTGTCGATCAAAATATTTTATCTACCTAAGGGATCGGAGGTACAAATTGCTTCTGTCCTCAAATTATTATTATTTTACTGATTCATTTGTTTAAATTCAAAATATTTTGAAAATTGTTTAGACAATTTTGTTTGAAATGATTATCTACAAAGTTTTTGGCATAAGAAATAACACTGAATGTGTTTTGCAATAAATAATAACTCGTTTATGCGTAGTTTACTGATGACCAATTAGAAAATTTGAGTTATTTTGAAATTTCTTTGATGGTTTTGTTAATGAACATAATAACTGAGGATATCTGCTTTTTTTTTTTGTAAATGAAAAACTTAATTTTTGAAAAAATATATATTTTTTAAATCTCTAAAAAATTGTAATCAAAATGTATATAAAAAGAGTGTTTGATATAATTATCAAAATAATGTGAGTTTTTCTGAGGAAAACTTTGATACATTTTAGTGTCTTCGTAATGAATATATTTATTTTTATATTTTAACTAAACTGTTATTTTTAGATACGAACTCGACTTGGAATACGTTGTTTTTTGGATGTTACGCACTTTAATATTATCCAAACAAATATACAAAATTTATTCAAATTTTGAACATACCTTATAAAATAGATATACATGAGGAATACGAATGAAAACCATAAAGAAAATTGTGTATCTTACTTAATAAGTATACACCCGCTTCGGTGGCTGCGTGGTCTAACGCACTACTTTCATGTTTGATTAGATTTACAACTTCCGGGGAGATTAGGGTTCAATCCCGGTTGAGTGCACTGGGAGTGGGTTCTTCCTAACTGGTTTTACACTCTCAATCCAAACAAATACGGGTGCATTTCCTCTAAATGAAACCTTCCTAATCCCTAACCCATTAGTGTAATTATTACATAGGCTTATAGCCTGAACAGGTAGTAAAACGCGGTGCTAAAAAAACAAACAAAAAACATACAAATTACATTTGAAACCAAACATATCTAATAAGTTTGTTTGAATTTCCAATAATTATACGGGTTAGCATATAACATAATGTTTCGCCGGTTAGATGCCAATAAAAATATTGGGATACTAAGGAATGGGAATGATTGACGTGTAATTAAACCAAACAACTCAATGGACCCGCCTCGGTGGCGTAGTTGGCTAACGCGCTTGTCGTGTTGAGCTCGACCGCCGAGGACGGGTAGATCGAGGTTCGAATCTCGGTCGGGTGAACTGGGGGTGGTTTTTCCTACATGGTTTTCCACTCTCCCTCCAAGTAAATGCGGGTTCACTTCCTCTAATTAAACCTTCCCAATTCCCAATCCATTAGCGTAATTAGTACTTAAAGCGTATAACCCGAACGGGTAGTAAGATGCGATGCTAAATATTAATAATAATAATAATAATAATAAAAAAAAAACTAAATAGAACGAAGATCAAGCACACTTCTTACGTGACAATACTAAAAAATTAAATGTTTATGAATGATGAAACATACTAAATAATAAAAAAATAAAATAATGAATGATATTCAAGAATTTACTTGAATAAAATAGTATAATTATTATGCTTGTATGATTGGGTTTTGGTACGAGGGTAAATATCTGAAAATTACAAAAATTTCTAGAAATTTCTACTATATTATTCATACGTCAAGTCATGTGATCTGCAGATGTCATTTTTAATATAGAGTCTAAACAACTATGTAATAATACCAATAAATAGTTGGAATGAAACAAATTGTCAAAGTTGAAGATTAAATCATATTCGCTTAGACTTTGACCCCACAAAAACTTTAGCATCTTCAAAATATTTCGAAGGAAGAAGAAAACTTAGATGTATTGCGAAAATATTTTAAAAAATCTCACTAAATATGACATATTTCAACATATAATCTCATTTTAGTAATTGAATAAAATCTTTAATGTAAGTACACATCAATTCAGATATATCAGCATAATGTAAAACAGGGAGTTTTTTTTTCTTCATTTTTTTTACTACACCTGGGATGGACTTTTTAGGTATTCGGTGCGGTCTTAACGAATATTCTGTCATAATGTATCGTCATCGTTTATAAATCATACACTCTCAAACTCGAATTGTATTCCTACAATTTATTAAAATAAAGTGTTTTATTAACTATTTGCACTTTCTCATATCAAGAGAAAATATTATGATCGTGAAATAATTCGATCTCGAGGTTATTACAGATTTTTACATTTTATGTGAACACGAACTAAAAAAAAAAAGTGGATTGTACAATTCTGTCTGTCTGGCCCCGACCACGGTTTCAAAAGGGATTAGTGGATTTTGTTCCAACTTTATAATATATACAACTTTTTTTTTACTCTAGCCCTTCAATTAAACCTGGTTTACTGATGAGTTATTTTTTTGAATTCCAAATTTTCCAAATTTAAAAATTGCCCTAACGATTTTGTTTGAAATGCATATCTAGGATTTGTTTGACATGAAAAATAGTATTGAATAATTGATTTTTAGGCAAAAATTTGATGAAGGGTTCTAATGACTGATTTTTCAACAATTTGGTTCGTTGAAGGGTAGTTAACTGATGACTAATATTTCAACAATTTCGTTCCAGCTAGATATCTTGTGAGTGTTTGACATAGAAAAAACACAGTATATGGACTTATTTTTGGGTTACTTACCGATGACTGATTTTTTTAAAACAAATACTATTTTTAAATGGCCCTAATATTTTGGTTCCAAATGAGCATCTTAGAAGTGTTTGACATGCTAAATAACCCTGTATACTTTGTTTTGGGTAAAAAATCGATAAAGGGTATTTTACTTAAACATTTTTGAAAATTCATATTATTTTGAAAATGGCTGAAACGATTTTGTTTAAAATATATATTTGGAGAGTGATTGACATGAACTTGGCAAATAAAGCTGTAGTCTTGTTTGGATTTTTGTGGGGGGTGTTGGGAATTTTTGGCTATGGGAAATTAACTAATTACTGTGATTTTAACTTGAGTACTTAAAAAAAATTGCTTTGGTGATTTGTTAAAAATTAATGTTGGGAGACTATTTTATATATCAATAATAATGTACCTTTATTTATCTAAAATAAATTAATTTAAGGGTAGGTTACTTGTAAAAATAATAGAAAATTTGACTGTTTTGGAAATTGATCTTATTATTATTATTATTATTATTATTATTATTATTATTAGCACCGCGTCTTACTACCCGTTCGGGTTATACGCTCTTACGCTAATGTGTAATGATAGGGTGATTATGAGATGAAATGGAGGACCTACAGTATAACGTGGAATCCGAACCACGGTGGAGGCCTGGCATTCCCCACATTCACAAGATAACTTGTCAGAGGTGAAGGAAGGGTTTGGAAATCAAATAAATCTGTGCCGGGACCGAGGATTGAACCCCGGTCGCCAGCACAGAGGTCTGACACCTTACCCCTAGACCACCAGGTCACCGAAATTGATCTTAAACATTGACTTCTAATTTGTAATCTGTGAATAGTTTTTCATGATAAATGTAATAGGCTTACGTTTTCATTATTACAAATAACTATACATGTAGAAGTAAGGTTATTTTTAGGGGAAAAGTGGTGGCATTTTTTCTCAAAAATCAATGATATACAAGCTGAAAGCGATGTTATTATTTAAGTAAATACAAGTCGAATTAGTATTTGTTAAATAAAACCTAGGATAAAACTGTCTACATTTTTCGTTCATATTGTGTATTTAACTATTTATTAACATTTTAGGAGAAAAATCTAATATAAATACGCACAAAAATTTCATGCCTAGTAATATCAAACTCGATATATTGATATCATTACCTTCAAGTCTTACGAATAGGAATATCTAAATAATCTATTATTAAATTAAGCTTAGACCAAATATAACACCGAAACACTACTATCAAATATAGAGAAGGGAATAAAAATTAAGAAAATATAATTTTGCCAAACATGACGACCTGTAACAGGTCCATATATATATTAGAGTCCTTACTTGGACCTAGCGTGAAATCTATTAAAGGCTATAAACAATAATCGATCTATATAAATTTAGGTATCGTAATGTGTAAAAGTAGAAATCGTTATTTTTAATGCTAACCTCAGATAAAGAAGCTTAAATATCCTGAAAAAACTAATTTTTTTCTGTGATCTATTTTATAAAATAAGTAAAAACGGATACTATTTGTATAGACAGCAGCCTTGGTATATTGTTATCACCAGTGTTACTGCATTGAAAATTATATTTTATGATGTGGTATTTGCCAGATTACAAAGAAATAGTGTTTATTTAGTAAAAAGCTTGAATTTGTGTTATTCGTGTGAAAACAGTAGAATTTGTGTAAAAATTTATTTTATCGCCAATGAGAATCTTGCATGACCCTACAAATAACAAATCATTTTAGGGTGGTTTACAAATAGTTTATTTTTGAAAAATTGAATATTATTTTAAAACATATCTAAACAAATTTATTTAAAATTCATATACAAAGAGTTTTTATTGTGGATAACAAGCTGATGTGTTTGTTTTATGAATAAAACTTATTTAATAGTATAGCTTAATAAAAACATATTATTTGAACATTTTCTTCGAAGCTATAATACACAATATGAGAAAGTTTGTGTGAGTGTGTCATACCATCAACAAAAAACATACTTGTATTTAACGTTGACTCTCTGAACCGAGAGATTATCTCAGCACATAAAAATGTTTATGAGACACAGCGGAACGGTCTATCCATTTTGTCAGGAAAGATATTTCCACATATCTTCCATATTTATTTTACATGCCACCATCGACATGGGCCCGACTGACTTACTTCCACTCTGAAAGAAGCTGTGCTGTGGATTTTTATAGCTCAAGAACAAACCATCGACCCCGGTTGGGTTTGGACCCATCAATATTGGGCCTAAGGGGTGAAATTTACGTCAAGACTACAGAGTTCGACCGTTTCATTAACAGTTTGGATGTTTAGTTTGTAGGACTCCAACCTCGACTATGTTTCTATTAACTTTTATAATACTTATTAGATTCTGATATATATTTTTAAGCTTGCTCGTACTATATATATAAAATATACATATAACAAATATATTATATATATATAACAGATATATAATCTAATATATAATATAAATATATATATATATAATATATAATATAATATAATAATATAATATATATATATATAATATAATATAATATATATATAACAAATGTATAATATATTATATGTATAATATATATGTATATAATATGTATAATATATATAATATGTATAATATATATATAATATATATATAATATGTATAATATATATATATAATATGTATAATATATATAATATGTATAATATATATAATATGTATAATATATATGTATTATATATAACATATGTATAATATATATGTATAATATATATGTATAATATATATATAACATATGTATAATATATATATGTATAATATATA
This sequence comes from Timema cristinae, assembly GCA_039000515.1. NCBI lineage: Eukaryota > Metazoa > Arthropoda > Insecta > Phasmatodea > Timematidae > Timema > Timema cristinae. The sequence goes on from JBCFYV010000024.1 coordinate 27,015,274, forward strand.
TATAATATATATTTAACAAATATATATAATATATATATATAAACTAGTGGACCCGACAGACGTTGTCCTGCCCGAACGTTGGCTTTTCGTTTGGGTGGCATAATTGATTTCGATAATAAAACAAACACTATGTGATCATCACAATTACAAATTCACAATAAACTCCAATTAGTGAGTTACACAAATATTAAAAATTCAGGGTTTGTCAAGACAACATACAAATAAAACATCTTTTCTTTCCTCAAAATCAACTATATTGAGACAATAGTACATTACAAATAGGCCTACTTTGTTTCACAGTAATGGAAATGCTTTCCCATCCCGTCTGTCTGTTTATGAAACTAATAAATTTTACTTAGAATAGGAACTGCTAGACACTTATACATACATGGTATCCATTAATAGAAATAATAATATATGGAATAGTGATCCCAATAATTTTTGGATTTTCGACCACAACTCCACAAATATCAGCTGTATCGAAAAAAATTTTGAAGCTTGCTTACAAATTGGTATGCCGGGTACAGCTAATTGTATTTTATTGACGTACCTTCAAATATGACAAATGTCAAATTACTTTTTAATTGTTTCTATTTTCATAGTGCAAAACATATACTGTTTTGGGCCTAGAACCTTTACGGGCTTAAGCAGAACACCTTACCTACATACGTACCATCTAAATAGTATATACTTGTTGTACGAAGTACATACTATTTCGATGATACGTACAGTCAGCTGCATAGAAACCTCACCCCCTCTTATACCTAAGGTTGTGATGTTATAAAAACGGTCCGACAATATCAATAAAGTTAGTTATGTTTTTATCTTAATGCGAGTTGATGAACAATATTTTTCGTATAATCTCTGAGGTGTATAAATGAACAGATTAATGTGTAATCTAGTTAATCAACGATATTAATTTTTGTTTGAAGACACGTGCAGTGATATCATGGCAATGCATTGCTGTTTGACCTGGCAATAATAAAATTTTAATTTAATCTCAGTTAGGATTGCACGTAAATGTAATGAACAAATCTGGTCGGCCGCACGCGCGCACGAAAGTCATGGCATCTTGAATGTATTCTTGCATATGACGCGGCTACCAATATATGATGATGAAAGAATATATGCTATTAGTGGTTCCATCAACGTTACCGACGTTACCGACAATAGTATCACGCAAATGAATGTACTCCTCAAAACGCAGCTTCGCTTGATTATACTTGATGTACCGTAATCGCTCGCTTTCAATTTTCGGATACATATCAACGATGTATTGATGAAACAGCTAGAGGCATCAGAGAATGTTGTTGTCTTCATTGGCACGAATCATCAACCGATATGCGTAGAAGTTCATCGCGCTCACTTTCTTGTTGGTTTCTGCACCAGCAAAGTAAAAATATAAATAAGACAAAAAGAAATTAATCTTACAGAAAAAGAAAAAGTAAATAATATGTAGAGTGTACCTTTCACTAGATTTATTTGTTTGATGTTAAAATGATATCCATCTTCTCCTTCCCAAAATATCAACGGATATTGCAAAGGGTCGTAAGAACGATGACTGTATTGAATTGTATAAACCGTGTTATCTCTGTGTTGGATCCATATATCTCGATGTTCATATATGTCGCCAACCATAAAAACTGCAACTTCATTAACGGTGTGTGAATTGTATCGGCCCGCATACTCTCCAAATGGTACTTTGTCTGCTTTATTGACGATCATGTAGTTGTCGTTTTGCAGTCTGTTTGAAACGGTATAAAACAACTGGACCAACTGGTTGTGATTTCGCAAAATCTGTTCCAAAGTCGCCACAATTTCTCGTTCCTCCATCTGCTCGATGTGGTTGTACTGGCAGCGTGCGTTTATTTGTTGCTTCTCATCGCCCATGAAGTAGATTTGCAAGAATTTTGGATCGGCATCAGGCATTGAGATTAAAGAACCGATTTGATGATATAATTGGCCCTGAATCTTAAACTTTGATTCATAATTGCGACCATCCTCATTCTGAACGATTTTTGTTGCTCCAAATGATGTCATTTGGAAGCAAGAATTGAATTTGTGAATTTTACGCAAAAACAATTTTGATTGAGGTGTGGCTTCAGCCAATTGTGTTTTCAATGGTTTGTCGGCGAATTCAATGGTGGAAGTACAACTTTTGCAGACGCACAGCAGAAACTGGCCGATTCACCTTTGTATTTGAATGCATGGCAGATTGCCATAGCGCCGCTGACAATTTGTGAATGTGACGAATAGTCGATGTCCGACTCATATTCGAACGCAAGACGGAGAAGTGATGCGCGTGTTAGTTAATGCGTGATGTACTTGCAGGCGCTGTGGTTCATGTGCTCTGTGTGCGTCAGTGGCTCGTTGACGCGCCTGTCTTTGTCTCAATGCATTAGCTCAAAGGCATTCGTTGCATTGCTGTTGACTTTCATTTGCACGTGTGTTTTTAACCTGGACTCTTAAATTTGCATTGTCTGTCAATTGATCTCCCGTTCGATTTAACCAACAGTTGTGGGTGAATTCTGTGTACGTCGAGCAATATTTCCTTCTCTTCTACGAAGACGTGGCATTGTTCTTTAATAAACACACAACACCTAAATATAAGCAACTTATATTTGAATTTTATGGATTACATGTTTTTTTTAGATGAAACGTTTAACACTCAGTAAATTTTATAAAATCATCGACACAAATAAGCACTTAAAATAAAAATTTGCAAGTTAGATTGATTGTCATTGAATACGCATGTATATCATTTAAATTTATGGACGATCATGTAAGATATTCACTTCAACACAACACCTTACACATTTTCCCAATATATGTATTTGAGTACACTTGATGAAAAATACACTCAATATTCACCCGATTGTGATACATGGATTATCGAAACACATCGTACAGAACATGAAATGTCAAAATAACGCCAAGCCACGACGCAATAGACTTGCGCATGTATAGATGCGTACGTCAAATACCACAGAATTCGAAATCAATGCCACCTATGTTACACAAACATAACTATGAATTATTCTTAGAAGTTCAATTATGCGTACGTCAAATACCACAGAATTCGAAGTCAATGCCACCTATGTTACACAAACATAACTATGAATTATTCTTAGAAGTTCAATTATGCGTACGTCAAATACCACAGAATTCGAAATCAATGCCACCTATGTAACGCAAACATAACTATGAATTAATCTCAGAAGTTCAATTATTCACTATTCAGAAGGTTTTAACGGTCAATTATTCATATTATATTCATTATTATATATATTGGGGGGGGGGGGAGTGAAATTGTGAGATTACATGTTCTGATATGCCAAAAATCTTTTAAGAAAAATCCCCTCAAATAAATTCCCTAAAAAATAAAAATAAATTCTAGAACCCGATTGCAGCGCCACCTAACGGGTTCAATTGTGAATCAAAACCATCCATGGACCCACTCAAACACACACAAAAAATTTCATCAAAATCGGTCCAGCCGTTTAGGAGGAGTTCAGTGACATACACACGTACAGAAGAATTATATATATTAAGATATATATATAACAAATATATATAATATATATGAATTTAAAAATTTACCAAAATACATGGAGAACAAACTATAAAAAAAAGCTAAAAGAACTGTTCCATCAAATATTCCATGATTTACTTTTTTTTTTTTAAGTGTTCTTCTATGAATAATATAATAAATATGCAAAACATTAAAATTTATGCTTGTTGAACAAAATGGAAAAAAAAAGTAGACTAAAAAACTTTTCGCTCCTTTATGAATTACTAAAAAAAACATTAAATTATATTTAGGTAAAGTACATCTTTATGATTTTGGGCAGAATTTACTGGACATGAAGTGTGTGGACTTAAAGAGAAACCCGTGGAGTCAGATATGGCCTTTCAATTGTCAATATGTTCTATTACTTATAAAACAAAGTGTCAGTCTCTATGTTTGTATGTCGCCTTAAGATTTCTGGGACCATTTAACTGATTGCTATGGAGTTTACCTTTTATTTTGTAGTATATTTACCCCTTGGGATTTTAGCATTTGTTTCACTACGCTAATACTTTATATATATAAATATTTAGCACCGCGTCTTATAATACTTTATAGAAGTTAGTAGTTATTTCAGAAGATTTAAAAATGGGTGATTATTCTGTTGATTTGAAGGTCACCAAGTAAACATATCTAATTAAAATTTAAGCAGAAAAATTGTAGTTTTATTAATTAATCCGAAAGATAAATATTATTACTGCGATAGTGACTATTCAAATTTGTTAAAGCGTTAGTTTGTGTTTACTTACTGAATTATCAATCAGTATTTAACCAACACATTATGAATCGAGTATTTTATTTGAAAATTATTCAATACTGGATGAACTTAATACACATGGGCACTATTTTGGTTCATACGAAGTGTTTTGTGTAAACAGTTGAGTGTCAAAAGTTTGGACTACCACAACTTTGGGGAAAAAAAATCAGACCCGACATTATAGAGTTGACATGTTATTATCTTTTTAGACTTTTGATTTCCTTTTTGCCCAAACTTATGCGTTTTGATACTTTTTAGTATTTTTTTCATCTTATTTCATAAATACATTTATGATGAAATAGGACGTTTTGGGTCTGAGTGCCTCTCATGAATATTTAACGGTTTCGACCATTCTTGCTAAAGGCTACATATTGCTTCCCAAGGGAACATTTCCGGTTAATATTTTATACATTTATCCGAGCCACTACCCGGATGCAATGGCACTAAAACTTAAAACTATCATAAATTTGGAACTCATAATTCAATATTCCATGCTACTTTCTAACTTATAGTCAGCCACAAGCCTACTTCAGAAGAATACTAAAGTATAACACTAGTGATAAATATAAATATATTATTTTGAATAGTATCAACTTTGCTTGAAAATATTAATTTTTTTCATAACCTATCAAAAACTAAAAATTCACCCCTATTGGTAAGCACAGGTCAGGATCATCCATTCCTATTTGCCGGTGATCAAGATGTCTTTGTTCAAATCCCGACCGAATCTACTGAGGGGGCATTTTTTATATATATTTTTAGCACTATATCATACTACCATTCGGGTTATACACCTATGTACTTATTATTATTATTATTATTATTATTATTATTATTATTATTATTATTATTATTATTATTATTATATCATTATTATTATTATTATTAGCACCACGTCTTACTACCCGTTCGGGATATACGCACTTACGCTAATGTGTAATGGTAGGGTGATTGTGAGATGAAATGAAGGACCTACAGTTTAACGTGGAATCCGAACCACGGTGGAGACCTGGCATTCCTCACATTCACAAGATGTCTTGTCAGAGGTGAAGGAAGGGTTTGCTAATCAGATAAATCTGTGCCGGTATGTACTAATTACACTGATGTGTTAGGGATTTGGAAGGTTTAATTCAGATAAAGTGTACTCGCATTTTTGTGGGAATAAAGTGAAAAACCACCCTAAGTACACCCAACAGGGATCTAACCATGATCTCCCCGTCTTGGTAATCTAGTTTATTACATTAGTAGTGCCTTAGATCATGTGGTCACCGAAGTGTGTTACATAAATTATTCTTCATTTTCCTTCTTCAGAAATGCGGGCACACATTATACAGTATATACCATCCTTATCAATACTCCATGAGCGTAAACAATATGTGTATAGCCCAAATAGATATATGTATATATATATATATATATATACATATATACATAGATATATGTATATATATAATATATATACATATATACATAGATATATGTATATGATATATATATATATATATAAGAGAGAGAGAGAGAGAGAGGGGACCCCAGCAGAGAAAATTATATTCGATTTTTAGATAGTCATCTCTTTGTCTATCGTAGTTTTATGGATTTCATTTTAAATAGGAAATAACTTCTTTTGACATTATATAAATGTTGTAAAAACCTTTTTTAGTTATTCATACATTGAGTTATGTGCTTTACGATTGTCACGTTTGATAGAACATGCCAACAAATATAAAATAATACTAATAATATATTAAAATTATATTAATATTGTCCACAAAAATATGTTTGGATTTTCTAAAAATTCCTTCCTAACTGATTCCCAATATATGCTTATCCGCTTCGATGAACGCATGGTCTAGGGCGCTACGCTTGCAATAGACTGGACTTCAGATGACAGGAAGATCTAAATACAATAGGACCACCGGTGTGAGTAGGAACTTAAAAACAAAATGACTTTAGCCTTGTTTGGACCAAAATACTAGGACAATTTTGAAAATATGAAACTTAAAGGAATAATATTTTGTGTGTCTAGGGTTGCATTTTTTTCCCAGGTGAATGTGGGGAAGCTATTTTTTTTTCTAGCCTATTGGTTTCCCAATATTTATTTTTCAGGATAATTATGGTGTATTGAATCCACTCTATTCATTTTGTTAATTTAATCCATGAAATGTCAAACTCTCTTGATCAAAGGGCAAACATTGAAAGTTTAAAATACTTAATCTGCCTCTTTTTAAAAATAAAGTGATATTGACCTCATTTTAAGTAAACTATCTCCATCTTATTTATTTTTTAATGCATAGTAAAAACTAGTATTTCTGTGAACAGTAAACCTTATTCCTTCCACGTTATTTTTGTTAATACAATTTAACAATTTATCTTTGGAAAAAATTAGTTAAGTCTTTCTTTGACGATCGAGTAAGCCAGATAACAAATTAATGCTACATTATATTCCTAGAGAATAACCGCTGTTCGCCTGATTTTAAACGCCATTCATGCATTAGTTGTCAATTAAAATAAATGGTACGCTGCACCGCACATAACTTCTCCAGCTTTTATCTTAAAATAGACATTTACTAAAAACTCGTAAGATTTGTGAAACGAAATACTAGATCTATACATTGTTGTATAGATAATACACCAAATATCATAAATGAAATAATATACTCTCTTACATACCTTACTCTATAAGATTAAGAACTAGAAACTTTGTTACAGAAAAATTGAGAAAAGAGAAATATCTTTGTTCACCAAAGAGCATAAGAATCAAATTAATTTTCAAAGACCTGGATTAAAAAGTATATGTATTTGGTTATAGCTCAGAAATTATTGGTTTTATAAAAATATATTTCAAATAAAATATTTTTTTATCTTCAATAGTATGTACTAACAATTTTACAATGTTAATTTATTTCGTATCTCAAATAGTTGTGGAGGAATTATACAAATTGGAAAATTCCCCCCTATGTAAATTACCCTCAAAATCTTTTTCGTGAGAAAATGAGAGATGTCAGGTTATTTATTATGATAAATAATATCCATATATAAAATTCAATCAAAATCATCAGAGCGAATTTTGAGAAAATCAATTTTTTCTCTTTTTGCCCTTCATTAAACTACTATTAATCTTAGGGTTAGTTATCTAATTCCAAAAACCCCTTTTGGGAACCTTATGTTGACCCCATATAACAAGTTCTAACCCAATTGATAAAATTGTTTCGACATTAGCCCGAGATATAGAGAAACAGACGGCATTGTGAAAGACCCTTTTTTGGTTTCACGGGGTCATGAAACGTCGACAATTTATCAAAATCTTGAGCTAGTTTTTTTTACGATCACAATAATCTCTTATCGAGGTGTCAAGAAAAAGTCGCTTGGGTGTGACAAAGTCAGCACCAAATAGTGTATTTTTACAATTCTGATAAAAAGCGTGTCGTATTTTATCTAACACATAATCATGAGCTGGACCTCAAGTTTGCTATTCCTGATTTAGTTCGTCGATATACATTAGTGGATAGAGGTTGTCATGTGGTCAGCATAACAAATTATTATTATTATTAGCACCGCGTCTTACTACCCATTCGGGTTATACGCACTTACGCTAATGTGTAATGGAAGGGTGATTGTGAGATGAAAATGAAGGACCTACAGTTTAACGTGGAATCCGAACCACGGTGGAGACCTGGCATTCCCCACATTCACAAGAAGTCTTGTCAGAGGTGAAGGAAGGGTTTGGTAATCAGATAAATCTTTGCCGGGACCGAGGATTGAACCCCGGCCGCCAGCATAGAAGTCTGACACCTTACCCCTAGACCACCAGGTCACCAGCATAACAAATCATCAGGCCGTTAATATCAGTTTTCTAGACTGGATTCGGTTCTACTATATTCAAATAACTTCTCTATTGTCCTCACGAAGCTGAGTTAACCACTTTCTAGACACACTGCTTCAAAGAAAAGTCTATAAGCACCTGGGATTGAACCCGAGACCTCTGGATATGTTGACAGGAACTCTTGACCACTATAAAACAGAGGTGGTCCATGTCTTTAAATAGCTAGTAAATAATAATTTAAATCAAACGTGTTGTGTATTTGGTACAATTTGAATTCCTAATGTCAGTCAATAATAATAATATTTAGCACCACGTCTTACTACCCGTTCGGGTTATACGTTTTAAGTACTAATTACGCTAATGGATTAGGAATTGGGAAGGGTTGAATTAGAGGAAGTGAACCCGCATTTGCGTGGAGAGAGAGAGTGGAAAACCATATATATGAAAAACCACCCCCAGTTCACCTGACCGAGATTCGAACCTGGATCTCCCCGTCCTCAGCAGTCGAGCTTAACACGACAAGCGCTTTAGCCAACTACGCCACCGAGGCGGGTATCAGTCAATAATGTTATTGTATTTATTGTCTTGTGCTCCAATCGATCTTATTACCCGTTGGGGCCTAACATATTTCAACCAAGTCAATTGGGTAGGAATCAGGAAAGTAGAGGTGAGAATGAGAAACAATGTAGGGGGGGGGGGGAAGGGGAGTAACCCTCAGTACACCCGTTGGGATTCCAAACCAGACTAAATAAACTTGACATTTAGATCGCGTGCTCGCTGAAGTGGATGGCTATTACTTAAGTCATTAGCTAGGGACAACATTATCCACTTTGGTTGTGTTGAAGTTTATTAGTTAAGTGGATCACCTCGGCAAGAGATTATTGAGTCACAGACCTTCAGCTATAACCAAGGGTGTAAGTAAGTAGGCAGTAATAAACACACTGGCGCTTAGAGAGTAAAAACACACTGGCTTTTAAATCTTAAACGTATCGCTTGCACTTAAAAAATTAACCAAAACCGTGCAGAAACATATTTCACTAATGTTTGAAATTTTGCAACTATCTTCGGAAAGATGATATAAATGAATTTGCAAAATTGTTTAGTAGATTATTCATTGGCAAACAAAAAATGCGTTTTTTCGGTTATTTTTTATATTTTGTTAAATTTTGATTTTGTAGAAAAATATTCACATATATTTTAGTATAGCATGAAATTATGCTCACTAAAGTGACTTGAGTAATTTGTGTATGAATAATGAGATATTTTATGAAACAAAAATATGCATAGAAAAAGAATCCCATTTTGGGCGTGGGTGTGAGGAATTTTGCTGCCTAAGCTACCCTGTAGTTGCGCCACTGGTGTTAGCGCGATATTTAATGTTACGATGCGTTATTTCAAAATGTAGTTCACGCCAAAACAAGTTATTTTTTAGTAGTGTGTATTACAACCAACTTGTATTAATTACGCTAATGGTTTTAGGGATTTGGATGGTTATATTTTGGGAAAAAACCCTCAGTATACCCAATCGAGATTCGAACCTTTATCTTCTCGTCATCGGCAGTATAGTCTACTGCGAGAGTAGCGCTTTAGACTATGTGGCCATCGAAGTGGGTAAAATAAATTCAAAAGGTTCTAACAGGACTCTTTGTTCATGATCAACCCTGAGTTTGATTAGTAGAAAAAAAGTAGACCTAAATTTTACATTAGATCATTTTCAACTACTTTTTAAGAAGCATAGTGATGAAGCTAAAATACCAGGCTTGATGAAAATTTATACCTAGTCTTCCTTTAACTAATGGAGTAATTTTGAGTAGTCTAACAACAGAACATTTTAAGATATTTGAGAACTAGCTTTTAACTTTCTCTTTACCTTGAGATAAAAAGTTTGATAGTTTTATTTGCCCTCTTACTTCTTGACATGACAAAGGATGGTTGCAGGTGAAGGATGAAAGGGAGTATAAGTTTGGACATATAATATAAGTGGTTCCAGAAAATGACACAGACCATTGTATTTCAAGCCATATGGTCTGACAGCGTATGATATCGCTGACCGAGATGGTCGCCATAAGATAGAATCTAATAAAAATCCTCAGTGAAACGGTAACATATGTCATTAAGGAGCGTTCCTTTTTAGAGTCTGGTATGATCGGACTCTCTACCGATAATAGCCTTCCAAGTTCATGGAGGAGATTTAGTTACCCAATAGAATCTCTCTCCCACTAAACCACCGGCCGTCTTGGTCTCAATTTCTTCTTTTCCTTGTGTTCTCAGGAAATTAGACCATTTCAAATCCCACTAAATACCAGCTTTGCCTCATTCTAAATGGGTGAGCTGGAGTCTCTTTCTAAAAAAAAAAAAAAATTATTTTGACTGAGTTGAACTGCTTGGACGTGAGAGAATGATTAACCTGAGTAGAGATTTTTTCTCTCCTTTTTTTTTTTTGTGATTAAGCTCCGATAACTGTCGTTATACTCATCTATTTGTTCTCAAAACTGTTTTCGACATTCTGGAAATGGTTGTAAATTGGTCTTCATCTCATACTAGACGGTTCAATACTCTAGATACAGTCCAATTTTCAACAAGATCCTCTTTCAAATACAAACATTTTTCGTGGCCCAATTTGCTAACATTTTATTATTTTATATGCATAGATAATATGTATCAAAATTGATAGCTGTAGCCCATGACTTGTAGCACGAATACATAAAAATAGATCTAGTATCTATTTCAGTGTTCATGAAAATATCTTCTTATAAAAAATGTACTACAAGCTTCCTTGGCTACGCCGTGTATAGTGAACACCGAGATATGTACGTTTCTGCTTTATCCTTGTCATTCCTTCCTCTTTCGGGCACACACCAAATTCATTTCCTCGCCCATCATAGTCCTGTTTTATATATCAAACATCACAAGCTACGTTACTTCTAGAGCACTTCTCAAATACTACTTCTACATTCCATAAAAGAAAGTAAACTGAGACAGCCTTCTAGTCCGGTGTGAATAAATAAACTCAGAAACGAAGAGAAGTGAAGTCCAATTTTCATTGGAAAGGCCTTTTAGAAACAAACAAATTTTGCGGTCAATATTAATAACAGTAAACAATATTACAATCAAACTATTTTTTTAGAGGTATTAATAATATATATATATATATATATATATTATAATCAGTTGCAGATAACATTACCTGACGTAAGAATACGTGAAAATAGATCTAGTAGCTTTTCTAGCTATAAGACAATATCCTTCCTAGGAAAATTGGATTGTATAAGTGAGGCCTACCTTATTCATAACTTCTCAAATATTTGGTTTTCTACTTTCTGTAAAGTTAGAATAGTGTGGTTATTTATTAAAAAAAATTAAAGATGTCCATTCCCTTAACTCTTTCTTTAACTGATTACTCTATACAGTTATAAGTTACACCATAGTGGAACCAAGCAAGGTAGGAATTATGAATTGCAGCGTAAATTTATACCATGAATATGGTAGGAAGTCCTTTCTGGAAGGTCTTATATCTTACTTTATAGTAGTGTTTAAATTGGATAAAAGGCCTGCCAGAAAGATGGTAAGAAGACCATCAATCTGGAAGGGTCTTTATCCTACCAACCAAAATACTTCCATACAGTAGGATTTTTGTATACAATATAGCCTTCTAGGATTGGCCTCCTACAAGAATTACTGTATAGATTATTTATCACTATCCTTAAAACATAATTATACTGGCCGCTTCAGGTTGAATGGCAACATTCGTGTCACCGCGTCTTATTTTTTTAACATAGCATTTTACTGCCCATTTTCGAGGTTCGAATCTCGGTCGGGTGAACTAGGGTGGTTTTTCCTAAATGGTTTTCCACTCTCCCTCCACGCAAATGCGGGTTCACTTCCTCTAATTCAACCTTCCCAATTCCTAATCCATTAGCGTAATTAGTACTTAAAGCGTATAACCCGAACGGGTAGTAAGACGTGGTGCTAAATATTATTATTAATTACTGCCCATTTGGGCGTCACTCTTATGTACTAATTACGCTAATGGTCTAGAAATAAGGTATGTTGAATTTAGATTAAGTGTACCCACATTTGCGTGAGGGGGAGATTGGGAAAACTATTAATAAAAAACACCTAGACCCAGCCCGGGATTAAACCACGACCTCAGCGTAATAAAAAAACCAAGAACCATGATATCCCCGTCATGGGTAGTCTAATCTATTGCGAGAGTAGTGCCTTAGACCATGTGGCCACCGAAGCTGGTTACCCACGCCTTTTTATCGGCCCGATATATCTGCATATTTAAACAAATGGAGTACACTCTAGGTTAGGTAGAATGTAGAGGAAATGTTCCTACATTTGCAGGGATAAATATTTGGGAAACTATTTTAGGAAAAACCTTACACAGTATACTAAGCTGGGAGTCAAAACTTGCATCGGTGGTCACATGGTCTAACCCAGGGGTCTTCAACCCTATGCCCGTGGGCGCCAAGGCGCGTGCCGAGCCTTTTGCGTCTGCCAGCCACTTTTTGACCACAGCTGAAAAGTTCTAGACTAATAATTTTAATCTGCCAATTTTCCGACAAAAATCAAGTTTGTGCTTATCTCCAGGTAGGCCTATACTGTTCTCAAGAAGTTGATGATTGAAATCCCCCTCTTTTCAATCCCACCCTCTCTTTCCTCTTTCTTTGCCTTATCATTTATTAAGTTTACTTTTACTCGGAACCACAGTAGTTTGAAGCTGAATGAATGGTTTTGCTTTTTCCTAATCTCAAAGACATACCCCCTTCCATCATTCTCTTCACACTCACCAATACCATCCTAACACTTCCTATTTCTTTTGTAAATATCTTGGAATGGGTCTACCCAGCTTTGTTGCCTAAATAAACACAGAATAAATATATATTTTTAAAAAGGTACCCAAGCACCAAAATGTAGATGAGTAGTTAAATATTTCCTTGTGTCTTTTTTTGATGTTGTTAAAACTGTAAATAAGGCAGTATTTTTTAAATTTATTTTATGTCAACTTGAAGGGAGTTGAACCCCGCTACCCCTCATGGCTACGGCCTTGAGTATTACCCACAACCCCGTGTAACGTCACAATCGCTGTTGGAAACTTAACATGGCAGTTGACAGGAAGTGTCTATAGCGTTGAGGTTGACCTCTGAGCCTGGCGGGAGCTAGTAAATTTGCCTTGAAAAAAGTGATTGATGCCCGCCACACTACCGTTAGTTTTGTATGTGTTCTAAGATACAAAAAGGTTGGGGACCTCTGGTATAACCAAATGCGTCACATTTTCATTAGGCTGTACTGCCGGTGATTTGGTCAGTGTTACTGAGAGCGGATCTTCCTAAATTATCTCACATTTTCTATCTACGCAAATGAGGGTACATTTCATGTAAATCTTACCTTGCCGATCCATATCATATTAGACTTTTTGATATGTGTGCGTAAAGTCCGACTAGGTTGTGAGAGGTTGTGGAATAAAATTGTGTTAAAAATTATATGAATTTAAAAAAAAAAAATGTAAAGCAAATAAAATAGTGAAATAAGTATAACACAAAACGTATTGTAGTTTGCAGCCAGTTGGTTACTCCCACACGTAATATGAGATTCAAGGGGGAAAGGTTAGAAGGGCGATGGCTAAAGTGTGCACATTCTTACCTGTCAGAATTATTAACGTCCTGCACGAACAAGTGGGAGTTTATATATATATATAGATACATACAGAAAAAAAAACTATTTTAGTATAACCGATAGAGGGCTCTCTAAAGACATTCAGAAGAGAGTGGGATAGGAAGAGTCGCCCCAAATAGTTTGTCTGGATCTTACATTAGAGGTCGGAATGTTATATGTTCCGGATCCCGGCGGAGGGGTTTTCCAATCCTCGTTTCAGGTGAATTAAGAAACATCCGTATTAACTATTTTTATTATTCCTTCTGATGAATAAGTCCACCTCAATGTTATCATTAGGTCATATACTAACCACACGAACTATTCACATATTAACACTAGTGGAGTAGAAAATAAGAATCTAGAATGTTGAGGAAATGTACCCGAATTTTCTTGAAAGAAGAGTAGGAAATCACAATACACACAAACGGGTCTCGTACCCTAAACTATTGGTCACTGGTAAAGCAGTCTATTAAGAGTCTGAGGTTGGGGTTTAAATCTTGGCCAAATCCCCTAGGGTTGGTTTTCCAAGTGTGATTTGTTAATGAGGTTTTTCACAGCTCTCTACCCTTAAATTTGGGTGCGTTTGCTATAAAATTACCTTATTTGTATTTAATACTCATATTAAGTAACTAAATAATCCTTTTGTACAAAATGTATAAACCTATTTATCTATTTTTTCAAAGCTGAGAGTATAATGCAACTCTCCCTATCCGTGGGATAACGTGTCATGAGAGCTTAGTGGTGTGGGTAGGCACTATGCAGCGACAAATAATTATAGAGTTTATTTTGAGCTTGTTTATTGAAATATATTAATTAATATAAGAGTATATTATTATTATTATTATTATTATTATTATTATATTATTATTATTATTATTAGCACCGCGTCTTACTACCCGTTCGGGTTATACGCACTTACGCTAATGTGTAATGGTAGGGTGATTGTGAGATGAAATGAAGGACCTACAGTTTAACTTGGAATCCGAACCACGGTGGCGACCTGGCATTCCACACATTCACAAGATGTCTTGTCAGAGGTGTAAGAGTATATTAATGTTATGTAGCTTTTAGAACTAGTTGAAAGAGTTTATAAAAAGTTCCTCGTTATATTCAATGACCCTTGAACACACGGCGTTGCGCGGTTATTGTCAAACTCAAACTTTCAAGATGGGTTGAGGTGTCCTCATCGGTACTGAACAGGCAGCCAGGCTGTAGGATATTCTTCCCACAAGTTGTTGTAACTCGGTAGTTGAGTATGTAGAGAACTTCGAAGAAGACCCTTAACAACTGACATGCTTACCCGGCCTTCCCTCTCTTCAAAAGGTCTTAAACTCGCTGGTATCTACCAAGGGGGTTTGTCACCCCTTAATTACTAGTTTTGAGAATACTTTATATGTTGTGCTAATCGTCAAAACAATCAGTGTTTTTGAAAACATGATCTGGCACAAGTACATAGCTGGCGACTCAGAACAATTGACAGTCTGAGTTTTTATGCTTACGTCATCCTTGCATTCTCTAGATTACCTAAGGCTGCAAGCTATAACAATAACTTATATAAATTAAGGGAAAGTTAGAATTTATATTATTGAGAGATCTGAATTATAAATAAATGCTTTTGCTTAAAACATCCGCAAAGTTTGTCTACAATTTGTAAGTATACACAACTCTTACAAACGGAATAAAATGAGTATTTAAAAAATTTGTTTCGACAAATAAACACATTTGATCTTTTGAATTCACACCAATAAAATTAATTTTAAATTTTGCTAATTTTATTTGCCAAAACAAATTGTTTTCATTACTATCGCAATTTAGATTAAATAATGAACTCTCAGATACAAAGCCTAATTTAAAATAGTTATATATATTTATTAATAACATTAATGAGCTAATAACAACATAACTTTGAATTGAAATAAAGTACTCGATATTGTATTTGTATGAGATGCCTACGAGTCATCATTTGCTCTACATTGGACATGTTTTGTTACTTAAATTATGTTTCAAGTTTATTGTTTGAAATTAACATAATACCAGTCACCTACTTAGGTGTCCCCCGGGTCTAAGGTGCTACTTTCGGAGTAGACTGCCGATGACAGGGAGATCAAAGTTAGATTCTTGGTCGAGCGTGGTCTTACAAAATGGTTTTACACCCTCCCATAACTCAAATGCAGATACATTTCATTTAAATATATCCTTCTTATCCCTCAAAAGATTAGCGTAATTAGTACATAATCGTATAGCATTATCGGGTAGTAAGACGAAGTACTATATATTATATATATATATATATATATAATATATATATATATATATATAAATATTTGAAGAATTAATAGTTATTCAGTTCTTAGTTCTTGTATTTGACTGGCATATATATATATGCCAGTCAAATACAAGAACTAAGAACTGAATAACTATTAATTCTTCAAATATTTAATGAGAGGTCTATGTTATATGATAATGTTAGTGATGGCATTCCTTGTTCAGTGGTGGTCGTGTAAAAACCTCCCGGTTGCTCGATAGCTGTGGGTATCAAAGTTAATAAAGGATTCAATATACAATCATGGAAAAAGGAAATTTAACTTACGGCAGTGACTCTGATCAATGAGGAAAATGCAGAAGGAACGAACAGACGCAGTTTTCACAAATTGAATTATCAAAGTAAATTTCAGGAGTGTTAAAAACGTTAAAGTTAATGGACGTGTCGAACGGCTGGCCATTTATTTAATAATGTTTATTATAAAAGTTACTATCTAGATTGGCTGGTATATATGTCTACTTGAGCTGTCAAATAATAGCTGTGTAACCCATAGCCATGGTAGTTTGTATTCGAGTTAGTTAATATTGTTTAAAAAAAAACTAGTTATAGTGAACAATATATACGTGTGCTACGTTTTGACAAAATTGTATAGAATAAAAACCTACCTTTCTCCACATTAGCTGGAGACACATCAATCAAAGCATTAAACAACAAATTCACTATTAAAATAATATTATCAAACCATTTTACAAGAATGAATTGCAATAAGATAGCATTCGCCACTGTTATCCCATACCATTCTTGGGAATAATCGGGATTCTAAGCTAAACTTTTGTAAAAGCGTGCATCTAAGACTTGCTATTTTGGTGGAAATCTGTAATATCAAAATAAACTTTTGAAATGGAGTATATAAGAATACATGAAACATCTGTGATACGTTGTAGAATAAATCAGATGAAAAATATAAAATAAACTCTGTCAGCTAAGATATTTATTAATATACTTCTTATAAGTTTTAAAAGGGAGTCTTTTGTGGAAGATAAATACTACTATAATAGAAGGTATAATTTAGTTTTGATATAAAATTAAATAACCGCAGCCAGGAATTAAATATAAGGGCTATTGTAATTATATGCATGTTTATGAGTTCTATTCATATCTAATTAGGTTAGTATTAGTTCGAAAATCATTTCGAATATCACATTAATTATGAGTACAAAATAATACGTTACTTATTTAAACTCGGAAATTTTTCATTCCCATTTTAATTGCTCTTATGATATTGCGTGAAAAAAATACATTATTATAAACTTACATTATCTATTCTGTCTTCAATTAAAATAATTATTATTACTTTTTAACGTCCTAAGCTTTTTTTTCATGTCAAATTTTTACATATAGATATTATATATTATTTATATATATATATATATATATATATATATATATATATATACATACACACACATGTGATTTTACATATTTCTGAACAAAAATATTAAAAACCATGTCGGAACTGACACTCCCGTAGACAATAGAATTGAATAGTTCTTACCTCGACTATTATGTTAACAGGACTCGGTACAATCCAATGGATAGGAAGGCGAACACAAAGACTTCTAATTAATGACTACTCCGAGAAGAGACTGGGTGGGCACTTCAATTATCGGTGATTAGGACTCTCACAGTATAGGGTATTGTGTTCTTTCATGGTCACAGACCTTAATTACTTACAGAGACTAAATATAGTGGAATTGATAAATGAAAATGTATAGTAAGAACATAATACGTAATAAGAAATATATCACACCCCACCAAACTTAATAAGAATATTTGACAGTTAGGAAAATATATCTGGTAACTTTTCTGTTTCCATACGTAAAGTCATGTGATCTGTAGTTGTAGATTATATATTATATATTATAAAATATAAAACATTTGTCATATATATATACATAATCACCGCGTCTTAGTTACTACCTGTTCTTCGTTCGACTCATATTATATTA
This sequence comes from Timema cristinae, assembly GCA_039000515.1. Taxonomy (NCBI): domain Eukaryota; kingdom Metazoa; phylum Arthropoda; class Insecta; order Phasmatodea; family Timematidae; genus Timema; species Timema cristinae. Next base: position 27,033,355 of record JBCFYV010000024.1, read on the forward strand.
TGATAATTACTCTAATCGGGTAGGAGGGAGGAAACATTTCAGAGGTAATCTTACCATATTTGAGTGGAAGGAGAGTGAAAAAAATTGATGGAAAACCACCTTCAATAGACCCAACCAGGATTCGAAACCTTATCTCCCTGTCATCAGTAGGCTAGTCTAACACGAGACTGAGTGGGTGTTAGATATTAATGATACTTATAAAAGAATACCAAAACCCATTTCGGTGGCCGCTTAGTCTAACGCGCTACTTTCATGTTGGACTTGACAGCCAAAGACGGGGAGATCTTGCTTCGATCCCGGTCGGGTGCACTGAGGGTGGTTTTCCCTAAATGGTTTTCTAATATCCTACCACGCAAATGTGGGTGCACTTTATATCGATTAAACCTTAATAAGCCCTAAGCCATTAGTGAAATTGTACATAGGCGTACGTAGGCGTATAACCCGAACGGGTAGTAAGACGTGGTGCTGAAAAAAACCCAACAAAAAACACTAAAATATAGTGAAGGGCTATGTTGACTGCAAAAAAATAAAATAAAAAAGGTATTATATGTGTCCATTCGTAAAAAAAATCAAGCTATAATAAAGCTACTCAACTTACGTGTTGATAAAATAATTTGATTCATATGTCACTATTGATAGATAGTAGCAATACTTAAAATATAGCCAACATTATACATTTTATTAACAACAAATATTCTCGTAATTTCTTAAATACTTTACAACCTACTAATGATTTACTAAAGCAGGCCTGTTTATTGGTGGCCCTTGGAAGCATATTTTGTGGCCTGCGATGTACTAGAAAAGTACAAAATAAAATATAAAAATAAATTTATCTAGAAGTTCCTTAAACATAATCAGATTTAATTTGTGCAAAATTTATTATATGTAGGCTTATTATTTGCTGTATTATAATGTATATCAATTATTATTATAATTTACGTAATATATTTGGTATTAGTCTATTGGTCTATCGTGTAACATTCGTCTGTTTAATTTATACAGAAATTGAAAATACCATACAGTGAAAAAATTTGGTAACAGCTTGAAGAGCATCTGTGTAGGAAAATTGAAAACACGCCCGCCGCCCGTCACTTGTCTCTGCTACAGCTTAAGTCTTCCGTTATAATTTGTGATTTTTCGTATAGGCTCACCTCGGTGGCGTAGTTAGCTAACGCCTAGTTTCATGTTGATCTAGACCACCGAGGACGGTGAGATCAAGATTCGAATCTCGCTCGGGTGAACTGGGGATGGTTTTTCCTAAAATGTTTTTCCACTCTACCTCCACGCAAATGCGGGTTCAAGTCCTCTATATTCAACCTTCCCAATTCCTAACCCAATAGCGTAATTAGTACTTTTTTATTTATTCAGCACCGCGTCTTACTACCCGTTCGGGTTATACTCGTAAGTACTGATTAGGTTAATGGATTAGGAATTGGGAAGGTTGAATTTAAAAGAAGTGAGCCCGCATTTGCGTGGATGGATAGTGGAAAACCACTAAGGAAAACCCACCCCAAGTTCACGCGACCTAGATTCTAACCTTGATCTCCCCATCCTCAGCAGTTTGGCTCAACATGAAACTAGCGTGTTAGCCAACTACGCCACCGAGGCGGGTAATTATTACTTAAGCGTGTAACCCAAAAGGGTAGTAAGACGTGGTGATATATAAATATTAAAAAAAACTACAATTTAGGCCTATCTTCCACGTGTGCGGCCCACACACTGTCCAGGAATATAAAATGAGGTCCTTAGCTGACTTAAAGTTAGACAGCCTGTATTAAAGGCTTACAAAGTTCCCAGAACTTACTAAATCTACTTTCATGTGATAAATACGTCAAATAATATTATTTGGAACAATCACTTTTTACAGTTCTTTGAAATCTCAACAAAATTATAATAATGATTTGATTACAGTTTTTTAATATCCACCGAAAAATAATTTCTTATAATATATCAAATTTCTAACACAATATAATTACATGTCACACACTCAAAACACTAACAAGTCTCCAAAAAACACGTACTCCTTTGGTAACTTTTAATAAGATAAGTTGGACTCTGAGGGTCGAACTTTAATAGCGAAGGCTACTATTGAGTTATAGAGTTCTCTCGTACTTAGTTAATTCAATTCTAGCTTGGGTTGTTAATCAGTTCGAAACCTTATAACCAGCTTTGACAGATTCGTAAAAACTCTCAACAATAAAGGTCTAGCACTCTATTTAATATTGATAAATATATCTGAAAGAGCGTCTAGCTGCTAGCTTATTTTTTAAAGTTGGGGTATAGGCCACGTTGGTAATCTGTGGTAAAACTTACTAACACATTAAATACTTATGGTGTGGGCATAATATTATTAGGAGTTAGTTATTATAATTATAATAATAATAATATTTATTATTATTACTACTTGAACCGCATCTTACTACCCGTTCGGGTTATACGCACTTCCGCTAATGTATAATGGTAGGGTGATTGTGAGTTGAAATGGAGGACCTACAGTTTAACGTAGAATACGAACCACGGCGGAGGCCTGGCATTCCCAACATTCACAAGTTGTAATTAATACACGTCTTGTCAAAGGTGAAGGAAGGATTTGGCAATCAGATAAATCCGTGCCGGGACCAGGAGTTAGTAAGTTTATAATTTACAGATATAGTTTTTATTACTTTAAGAGTGTTCGAGTGAATAAAAACGTTTTAAGCATTCTATTTTATGATGTATTAAAATATTAACTATCATATTTGGTAATTACAGTTATAGCTGTATCTAAATATCATATTATTTAAATTTAAACATGAAAACTGGACTCGAGGATCTAAATCGGGACCTTTGGAATAGCATGCTAATGTACTGACCACTGAGCTATCCAGGAATCTTCCCGTACCCAGGGTAATTCTTCACCACACATTAAGTTAGTGGACCCACTTCGGTGGCGTAGTTAGCTAACGCGCTAGACATATTGAGCTAGTCCACCGAGGACGGGGAGATCGAGGTTCAAATCTCAGTCGGGTGAACTGGGGTAGTCTTTACTAAATGGTTTTCCCCTCCCACTCCACGCAAATGCGGGTTCACTTCCTCTAAATTCAACCTTCCCAATTCCTAATCCATTAGTGTAATTAGTACATAAACGTACAAACCGAACGGGTAGTAATACGCGGAGCTAAATTAACTAATTAATTTAAGGCAGAATCTGTAATGGACTTGTGGAAGTCGTCAGAGACAACCCGTGATATTAATTGATCACTAATATATCAGATAACACAGCCGCCATCGCTTGGGAAGGCTTTATGCTGCCAAATATACAGTGACAAATTGACAACTCATATGTAGCTGATGACTTGGCGGTCTAGGGGTAAGGTGTCAAACTTCTGTGTTGGGGGTCCGGGTTCAATCCTCGGTCCCGGCACAGATTTTTCTGAATGCCAAATCCTTCCTTTACCTCTGACAAGACGTGTATTAATCACAACTTGTGAGTGTGGGGAATGCCAGGCCTCCACCATGGTTCGGATTCCACGTTAAACTGTAGGTCCTCCATTTCATCTCACAATCACCCTACCATTAAATATTAGCGTAAGTATAACCCGAATGGTAGTAAGACGGGTGATGATGATGATGAATAATAATAATACTAATAATAATACTAACAATAATAACAATAACAATTATAACATATGTACAGTAGCCCCATGACTTCTTTGGTGCTGACTGACAGATTTGAAAAGTTACCAGACCAAATTACGTATCCCTACGTCGAACCAAATGATATGAAAAAACATGTGTTTAGCAGCTTTCACTTCTAACGGTCAAAATTTAGGTATTTACCTAAATGTTGACTGTCAGTTGTCAGCTGTGAGCTGTCAGTCAGCACTAAAGAAGCCATGGGGCTACTGTAGCTGACAATTTCGCACGTCCATCTTAGAATATGACTTAAAATATGTGTCTAGAATGGGCCTGGGCTCAGGGTGTTTCCTAGTTAGCTCAGTAGTTGGGGCATTGGCATACAAAGCCAAAGGTCTCAGCTTCGATCAAGTCCCATGTCCAGGACTCTTTTTAACCTTAAAAAATATTATATTTTTTTGCTGGGAAACTTTTATGTCATTATATACTTTCTTGATTTGACAATTTTGATTATAAAATAAATATTTTTTAAGACCTACCCTATCATTTTCATTGGTATGGAACCCAACTTATCATGTTTATTAAATTTTAGTGAATTTGACAGATAATTAATTAAGATTTTAATACATAAGGTAGCCTACTATTTTCTTATAAAACAAAAATAATATACTAAACAGGATCTAAATCAAAGTTTATTTTGTAACACAATTTTATTTAATCTAGACTCTAAAAAGTACAAATGATTTTCCAACAACAACAAAAAAAAACACGTATTTTTGACATAATTCTAAACTAGGTTAAACCCACTAAGAAGATCTGGTCACTAATAAGATAGACAACCTTTGAGTCCAGACAGTATTTTCAAACTATAAGTTATCGCTCTTGTAGCGACACATGCACTATTCCCATTAATTATTCCTTTAACATTATAGTAACCATTAGCTTACAAACTTCCATAACGCTCTATACTCCTAATGTATGTATTTAGGTCAATCTCTAGGCACTTGCGCATGCGCATTGACCCTCTTACTGTGAGTTGTCCCACAGATGCTTCCCTTATTACATATTCAACTCTTTAAGATCTAAGTTGTATCCCAATATTTAATTTGACAAAAATATATAGTTTCAGTTTACTGACAAACTTTTGCTTAACATTTTAATAAACAAGGATTTACTTTATTGATGTTATTTAGGCCAATGGAATCTTTGTGTTTTTTTTTTTTTTTTTTGCTAGCGTATCCCCAAATATAATAATTTATCTTAGAATTTTTACCCCCGACGCAAGCTATAAGTATAAAGGAAAGCATCTTTTTTATCGACCCATAATGTTTTTCATGGTTAAAAGAAATGAAAAACAATTCCAGGGGAAAAGTTAATCGCGCCCAACAGTGTTCAGTCACGTTCCAATGCACTTTAAAATGAAACTAGCCACCTAGTTAAGAACCATATAAATGAAATAAAAGGGGGTGTGGATGGGGGAGGGGGCGAACAGAAAAAAAATGGTGCTTCCAGATCGCATGTCCTTCCTTACTTCTAAGTCTCTTGTGGCTAACCCTAAATATTGCCCTTATTATTGAGTGCTTTTTATGAAACACTATACATACATATTTTTTGAAATTTTACGTACCTACTAAGATGTTTCGCGTAACCCCAAGTTTAATACAACTGATATTGACAATGAGTCTTTGTTTGGCTAATATGTATTTTACCACGCAAATTAATAAATTAAATCAGTAGTTCCCAAATTTTTCTAAATCATGAAACAATTTTTAGAACTTATTAATGAAGATAAGAAATAATGCAAAATGAGAATCGACCTTTTGTTGAGTAAACTGTCTATTTAGTCTTGGGTCGTCAATTTTATGGCAACATTATATATGAAAGATCTATTATTTCTTAATTAAGATATGTCGTCCTCGGAGGTCTTTAGTTAAAGCTCTCACCTCAAGACCCGATGTTCGTGGGTACATTTATTATTAGCACCGCGTCTTACTACCCATTCGGGTTATACGCACTTACGCTAATGTGTAATGGTAGGGTGATTGTGAGATGAAATGAAGGACCTACAGTTTAACGTGGAATCCGAACCACGGTGGAGGCCTGGCATTCCCCACTTTCACAAGATGTCTTGTCAGAGGTGAAGGAAGGGTTTGGTGTTCAGATAAATCTGTGCCGGGACCGAGGATTGAACCCCGGCCGCCAGCACGGAAGTCTGACACCTTACCCCTAGACCACCAGGTTCCACCACATTAAGAGAAGAAAAAGAAGCTGAGATGTGTGTCCTTTCTCATTGTTCGTTGATTTGGTGGCTACGCTCCTATTAATGAACAACGATAGGCATCATCTTCAGCTTTTATTATAAAATTGGTGACCTGAGTTAACAAATTTTATCAACAACAGATCAGTTCTCACGTAATATTATTTATCTCCATTAATTAATTAATTCTTCTTCTTACTAATCGAATAACATGTATATAACATTGTTTTTATAACGACAAACCTTCACGACCTAGCTAACTGCCTAGCTTTATCAGACATGAGGAAGGGATGAAAGATGGAGGGGGGTTTAGGGGGTAGGGGGGTTATTTTAAAAATATTTCTTAGTATGGATTTAAAAATACATTATTATTTAATAGCACCGTGCCTTACTACAAGTTCGGTTTATACGCTTTAAGTAATAATGACGCTAATGGATTCGGAATTGGGAAGGTTGAATTAGATGAAGTGAACCCGCATTTGCGTGGAGGGAGAGTGGAAAACCATTTAGAAAAAACCACACCCAGTTCACCCAACCGAGATTCGAACCTTGATCTCCCCGTCCTCGGCAGTCGAGCTCAACACTAGTGCGTTAGCCAACTACGCCACCGAGGCGGATAAAATACATTATTGATTATAATTTTAAAAACTGATATTTTTTATCATAAGGCGTATATAAAGGGTATTGATTGCTTTCGGTTTCCATTGATGTGGCCCAAATGGTTGCCCACGGGCTTACAGCGGCCCACGCTCACTTACAATTTGTCCATCACAGTATCCTGGAGGAAAATTAAAAGGAAACCCTCTGGGGCAGATAATAAATAGCTAACGATTCAAATAAAAATATGTTTGCATTCTTATTATGCTTATATTTGATTATATGTATGGATATATATTTATTATGTCGAGTTGTTTTGTGAAAGTGTGTGCGCGCGCGCACTAATACATTTTTGGGAGATTAATTAACTTTTTTGCAATACAATTTGAAAGCTTCTACCAATCAAAAATACAATTTGTATATAAGTGTTGAAATAAATTGGTTATTGTAGGTCTATATTGAATTGATGGGATAACTAAATATATCATCGGCACCACGGTTGAAGCTGATGATCAGATCAGTTTGGACTTGGGATGTACAACTTTGGATGGCCTTGGATTTACGGATTTGACACTTGTTTAATTTTTCAAGTTTTTAAAGATTTGCATTTTCAAATAGTTACAAAATCTTCATATTAAAAAAAAAAATTCATGAGCCACTAAAAATTGGCTTTTGAGCCATAGTTTGTGAACCACTGCCTTAGACAATACAAATTACAAAATTCTATATTGAGACTAGCTTCAAACTATGGTATTTTAGAATATTTGATAGGAACAATACTACCCACAATGTGTTAGTATTCATTTTTGTTTGTGGGAAAGACCATAATGTTTTAGAATTCTTTAATCTATCTAAGTCTACTTGTTTCTACACACTATGATTTAGTGCAGCCTTTTTTATACTGTGCTTTACGAAGCCCTTGGTCTCTGCCATAGTTATCTCAGACTCTGTGAGGTAGTTTTATAATATTATGTATATAAAACAGCATCAGTAATTAAGATTCAAATCTGAATAAAGAATGTTTTTCAAAAGCGCAGCTATAAAATGTGTTGTATTCCATATTTTTTCTACTTCTATAAATTTACTTTATAATTTAACTGTCATAATTGAATGTTAATAATATTAGTTTAGAAAAAATAATTTGTGTGTTCTCGTATATAGTTTTGTTTTTGCAAGGTCTCCTTCGGTCTAAAAAGTTTGGAAACTCCTGGTTTAATGTATGGTTATTTAGTTTTATTAATGGGTTTTATCATACTTTTTATGTTTTAAAATGAGTGTATTTTTTGTTGATGAAACAAGCTTATGTTTAAATTGTATTTTACTTTATTTATTACAAAGTACTAATTATGCATAATATGTTTTATATAGATATATATTAGCCCAGCCTCTACTCATGTTTGAGTATAAAGTATTGTAGAACGTTATAATAACCATTTGAGAGGCGGGTGACAGATTATCTTGGGGTATAGTTACCGAGAGAGCACTCTGAAGTGGCTCATTAATCCAAACTATGTGAGTTGTAAAGTCTTATCAGGAATTACGGAAAGTAGCTAGATCAGAGGTCATGCACTCCATTATTCTGTTCTTATGTTTTCCTGGGGATACGGAACATATTTCATATTTTCTAATCAAGGCAAGCAAAGCCGATTACGGCTATGTGGTGGGTTTGTTACACCAAACAGTAAAAGTTTAAAACATCTACTTTTATGTAAAACTTGCATACAAAAAAAAAACAAATACTGACACAAATGTTAAATAAGGATATTACGAACTCGCTTCGGTAGCCACGTGGTCTAACGCGCTACTCTCGCGTTAGACTAGACTGACGAAGGCAGGGAGATTGGTGTTCGAACCCGGTCGGGTACATTGAGGGTGGTTTTCCCTAAATGGGTTTCCACTCTACTTCCACGCAAATGTGGCTGCACTTCATCTCAAGTCAACCTTCCTAATCCCTAGAGCATAAGTGTAATTAGTACATAGGCGTATAGCCCTGACGGTTAGTAAGACGTGGTGCTAAAAAAAAAGATATTGTTATTTCAAATGTATAAAATTAATACTTATGAATATAAATATTAACTTCACCTGATCCTGTATTGTATTCTGTGCTAAATTATATGTTTTTAAATATAGTAACACAGTAAAAATATTCAAATTGTTGAGTGTTTATTTTACTCACCAAGGCTGATACTCACAACTACAATATGTCAATATTTACTGTCTGGGGTTACTTTACTCACACTCACAGATAAAGCTTGAGCTACGTAAAGGTGGAAATTAAAAACTGATTTGCTTATTTGAATTATAAAAAAGAGTTTTAAAAAAAGTTACTACTTTTTTTTATATTCTACAAAACTCGAAATTTATTGTTAACTGACTCTTGTTAATACAACCTAGCTATGGAATCGCGAAGTATGTATACTTACACTGTAAATATAATTTTCAAATTTAAATTAATCGCTACATTCTGATGTTTTTTTTACCACCCTACTATATACTTTTCTATTTGTTTTTCTAATCTGTACAAATATTTTACGATTTATTATTTATTTTGGGTGAATTAAATGTGTTTAAAAGTTCGTCCGCAGCACAAGAAGCTATGTTGTCATGTATGACAAATACAAGTCATGTGGATTCACAAAAATACGGGGGAAATATTATTATTACTCGTCTCAAGACATCAGCTGGACTGGTAACAAGTGACTAGTGGGTCTAGTTCGAAATGGAAAAATAAGTCTAAACTAGTGCGTTTTTCAATTCTGACTGATGGAAGTGAAGATTTTAACTCTCTTTAACATGTTTCATATTTGTTCCTGAATATTTACAACTCTTATATTAAATTAAATATTATTTTATATTTATACCTATTTCCTGGCCAATCTTTTTGTCACTGTTATAATGGATTAGTATTCTTCTTGGACTTGAAAAAAAAAGAACGTTTTTAAATTTGATTCTTGGAAAAATGTTTGAAGAAGATTAAGTTTTTTTTTTCCGGCGTCTTTTAAACATAGAACCAAATCTGTGCTGTTCGTCACTAAATTTGTTTTAAAAGGGGAAGCTTAGTTAAAAAGAACTAGAGACATTCAGAAAAGGTGAAATATGTGAAATTCAGAAGAGGAAATAAATTTCCTACACTTTTGCTATTTTCAGCATAGATATTTTCGGTGATATTCAGACAAATCTTCAACGATAGATAGCTATTTTATACTCTCGCTTTCGTCATATATCGAGCAATTATTTCGAACTTTCAGAAAAGACAAACTAAATTAATGCAGCTACTTTATCTATTCCACCGCACCAATTAATATTTAATAATATGTAAAAATATTACAACAACAAACTATTGATATTTATTTTGTCAACAATACTAAAATGCTTTTGTTTGTTTTACTCACAACTTAAATAATATTATATATGTTTAATGTGTACATTTTTTCACTCTGGTATTATTTTCTTTAAATTCCCACATTCTCACAATGTTTGAGATTTTGTTTTTATTGATTTATTATTTTTTAAGAAAACTTGCATTCTTTGAAAAAAATTTATTAAATTATTCACTAATATTGGATTAATAACATTCGTAGAGAACAATCAAATATAAAACTAACGAAATAACTAATTTATCTTCAAATATTCAATTAAAATAGGTTTGTACAAACTTTTGTGGGGTTGTGGTATGAGCTAACCTTGTTTAGGGGAAGCTATGAAAAATATATAACGCGTAGCTTTTTAAAGATATCTAAATGAAATGGATTAGTCGGAAGTATACCCACGGGCAGTCTGCTGGATAAGATAATCCTTTTAAAAGATTAATATTTCCTAAAATAATTTATCTTAGTAAAATATTGGTGTGTATAAATCTGTCACTGCCACACAAGGGCACTGTGTGAAGGTGGGTTGTAATGGATTGTAATCCAGATCATTTATTTATATGTCGAGCATTACGAATAAATTTAAACGATAAAAAAACTCGTCTTATGCCAACAAATTTTACACGTAAGCTTTCTATTATTGGTTAAAATAAGAACAAAAATCATAATATTGGAAATTCACGAACAGAATTTTAACCTTGCTCAAAGATTTTTTTTTTTAAAAAAGCCAACTTTTCATTTTATAACTTACCAATAGCAGATAAAAAATATAATAGCACTACCATAAAAACCTAAATCATCTTTGATCTAAAACAAAAAACTAATTCCTGTATAAATATAGGTAATTTTAATAAAATACCATGAAATAAAAATATAGCTTTGATTTTTAGACCCACAACTTACGTACTATCCGTTCAGGTTATATGCTTATGTAATAATTACGCTAGTGAGCTAAGGATGAGTAAAGTTAATTTTAAAGAATGGTTATCCGAATTTGTGAGTAGGGAAAGTGGAAAACTATGTAGGAAAAAATCACCATTAGTACACCCATTATTGACAATCCAGTCTATTTTTAGAGTGATACCTTAGACTATTGTAACGTTTCGTCGATTAAAGCCCCGATGCTTAGGAACCATTTGTAACAGTCTGAAGCTTATTTCCCGCGATTGAGAATCTATTGTCACGACCGGTATTTTCTTGACACGTTCCTGCGAATTGTGATATAAATATTTTCTAATTAAAACACATTTTATACATGTTGTTGTATATTGTTTTATTTATAAATTATAAACACCCCCTTGATTTAATTTCGACAAAAGTACATGTTTGAAAGTTGCACTTATCATAGTGAAATTGCCACCCAGGCACACACACGTCTTATCCCGAAACTTTTTAGTTCAAAACAAAAAACAAACAAAAAAAAGACTACTCATTTGGCTTCACTTTGAAATTGTAATCGAGAGCTTCTGATCTCTTGCGGACACAAATCGAACTGTTTTAATAAAAAAAAAAAAAAAGTTTTCAAACTAAGCATATTGCCCTCTCTCTCGCACCTACACAGCAAAGTTTTTTCCTTAATTATTATTAGAGCTGTAAACAAGCAAACCAAAATGTTCCTGACCGCAGCTGCCTTGCACGTGTTGAAAGTGCGACATAACAGTACAGCCACGGACTAATGAAATTGACACAATATAACTTTATTTACTCCAGAAAGCAATGCAACAAAAAAGGATCATTATACTATACGGCCACCGAAGTGGGTTATTGCTACGTTATCTAAAATTGATGATGAGGTTTAAACTACAACTTTCATAATTATCTAGTTTTTAGGATATTCATAATCTCTGTCTCACTCTGTCAACACTTCTAAAGGATGATAAGAGTGTGAACGCTGACATTTGGAAAATACTTTTGACTAAATATTTCAATCAATACTATTTACACCTTTATAGGACAACGCTATTTCCAGCTAAATGTTATGATTTAAAAAATTCCTTGGTGCTTCTCCTAAATCCTATATTTTATACGTATATGTTGAAATATTAGAATGGTGCAATTCATAATTTGATTCAAGCTATGAGGGAAAATCAACGAAAAAAATATAGTTAGAGAAAAGAACCCTTAAATTATCCGGAAAGGTAACAATTTTATCTTCTGTGGTTCCACTATGGACTATGGCACGGATAATAATAAACGGCCATAGTATGTAATACACCAAGGTGAGATTGCTACCATTTCAGATTAAACGATGTTCACACTACATATTCGGCACACTAGACCTTTTTTCCCATAAAATAAAACACCGGGTTGATTATTAACTTAGCAGCTTGTTAAATAAAGGAAAGATGGAACTTATCGAAATATAATAAAATAAGATTTTCAAAATGAGCCCTGGGAAAAACATACAGTAGTAACTGTAAGAAAATAGAGAAATTTGTACACACATCTATATAGGACCACCTCGACATTATTTTTAATTAACAATTTAACTTGCACAAGCGTGTTTTCTTATATGTGTTTCAGCCCATTAGTGAATATTTCCATTTCATGAAATGGGAAAATTTCTCTTCAGTACGTGAACTGGTGTCTTCGATTGGCCATTTCGTGTACATAGCAAACATTGCATTAACTCTTACCCATTTTATGAAATGGAACTTATTGTACCATCTACTACAAACTTAACTGAATTTTGTTTTAAGGTATATTAAAGCAGCCCAAACTAACTTAACTAAACTTTCATTCTAAAATTATTACATGCTAACTTAAAAGTCAAAACCCGTTCTTCGCTTGTCCATTTTTTTTTTTTGTCCAGACAAAGACGTATTCAGTTCATGAATTGGGTAAAAATTGTAGCTGCCCAGTTCATGAAATGGGCAGCACAAGCGATGCGCAATTCATTAACTAGACTATTTTTTACCCAATTCGTGAAATGGACCATTTCACGAATTGGGTAGAAAGAATAGTCCGGAGGAGAGGCAATTTCACGAAATGGGGTGTAACTTATACACTTTTTAATATGTTAAATAACACAAAAACTAATAAAAAGTAAGAAAATAGCTTCATCATTTGGACACCATATTCATGAATAGATAATTGATAGCTTCATATAAATGTGTACTGTACTATCACAAGCACTCGTGGGCAGACGGATGTAATGTCAAGTTCAGCTAGTCTATTTGCTGGTGATGGGGAGGATACGATTCTAAACCTGGATGGGTGTACTGAGGGTGCTGTTTCTTAATGTTTCCCAAACAAATGCAGGTACACCCCCTCCAAATTATACTCTCCCCAAACATACCTCAGTTGTATAAATATGCAGACACCTCAAAATACATAAATAATGTATTCGATAGGTATGTATAGTGTAATTCTATACATAAAGTATAAATAGCAATTATTTTATATTGCTTAAACTCATTGAGGAAATTAAACAAGACCCTTTTTTTTATCTTTAACTAGAAGGTTTATGTTCAAATAACAAAATCATATATAAAAACGATCAGCTTACTAAGTGTAAAAATTAAACAAAACTTGGCTACAGAATCAATATTAATGTCGCCAAATATATTGTTTGTTATAAAGACGGACCTTAACTGATATTCCCTTTCACTTCATCTTAAAGGGGACGAGAGAAAAAGTTTTTTGCAATTTTCATAAAAAAAACATTTTATTTAGGTAAAAAAAAAAATCAAATATTGATCCGTTAGAAACAGTTTGATATATTTTTTACACACAGTCATCTCAACAGTTCTTGAATGTTCGTCAAGAGCACAGCGGCATTTGATGAAACACTTTTTACTCAAAGATAAAACGTTCTCATAAAATTTTAGAACACTCTTGAGAGATATTCAAGAATTCTTGAGGTCATTATGTAAAGAAAATTAAATTCTATGTTTTTACCAGAGACATTTTTCATTTAGTTTGCCGAAACAAATTTTGTTTTGCTATAAAAACTGATAAAATACTCACCTTTCAAATTCCTCTACATCCCGCCTTAATGGTGACTGTTTATAAATGCTGAGAAAACATTCGACGATATTATTTTCATAACTAAGATGTTCAAACAATATGATGAACGGCGCTATTGGTGACTTTGGAAACTCTTCAATGAAATCACGTGACCTCTTCTGGATTCATGGAAAGTCAAAACTTACCCTTGTGTGTTGTTAACTAATGGAAACGTCCTGTGCTCTTTAATCGATTCACAGATGGTCTGAGAGTAAATCTTACTCGCTTGAATGAGAAAGTTACAACTGACCTGGGCTGGCGTGTTTTATTTAGGGTGTCTTTGGAATTGCATGTCATGTTTAGATGAGATTCCCAGGACTGCGAGATGATAAAAAAAAAAGCAATTACGTGAACAGGACTAGAGAATCCGGATGGCTGCTTCCTGGTTTACGAGACGACGCCTAAGAGACGGCGTAGCTTATTGGATCACGTGACGGTTAAAGAAAAATTTCAATTTCAATTCATCGATGCAATATTGTAGGCTACACATTGTTTTTACATACTTGTGTCACATTTGGTGAATAATTTTTTATTTTAGTAGAGATTATTAAAAAAAACCATGTCATTTAAATTTAAAAATTAAACTAAGGCCGATTTATAATGATTGAAGCACCAGTCTGAGGGAAAAAAATCAATTCTACTAAACTAAGCCTCTAATAATAATAATAATAATAATAATAATAATAATATGTCTCATACTAATATTAAGTGGTTATTTTTATAAATAATAATTATTATAAATTGTTATTTTAACTAAAGACTCAATATAATCTAGAGTAACAACGTTTATTCTGATAAAAATAAATTCCAAGTGCAAGATGACATCTAAAAGAGGATTGTTATGAGGTGTCTGAAAAAACATGTTGATGATAATTACTAATAATGTTATTAATTTTGGCAGCAAAGAAAGTTTGTTTCTTTCCCTTCCTATGAAAATTGGACTGTATAATATAGAACTAAAAATGTGTAGAATGTATTTTATAAGTTAAATTTTAAGAGCAGGACTAGGACTTGATGTTCAAAAGGAGCACTGTGCCAATATGCACCTTTAAAGTACCTCTAAAATTCTCAATTCGAAAAAATTAAGGGAGTTAATGGAATTTACATAACATAAAAAGGAGAAAGTTTGATGGTAACTGTAATATTTTAAATTGAAGTTAAGTTGGATGTATATACATGTTATTTTTTAAGGTCAAATTTGTTTATGGACATTTATTTAGGCCAGTTAATGAATTAATACAGGTTTTAAATCACTTTCTCATAAAGTTTGATTCATTTATTTATATGATATGTTTATTCTAAAAAATTCATCCCCACTGCGATTGTAATATTCGTTAGTGTAGCAAATGCTATTGTTTTAAGTGAAATATTCTGAGTAGGTTACTTAAAATATATCGAAGATCATATAAGAAATGAGCCTCTTAGAACTTAAATAGATATTTCAAAGTTTCTCTTCAAATTTTTTTTTCCTCCAAAACATAATAGAGTTTAACTTAACCCTGCACATAAACTATTAAGACAACAATAATTAAAATTAGTAGGGCTCATAATTGAGCGATAAAAACAAACATATTTATTTTAAAAATATATTCTTAGTCAAATAAAATATATTTTATAAACATAATTATTTCAAAGAACAATCTTAACTAAGTAATTAACTTAAAGTCTACGCTGAATCAACACTTTAAATTCTTTATTAATATTATTTGTACCAGTCATAGACATTTATAAGCACGTAGATAACTTGTCAATCTAGTCTCATCAAGTTTTCAGGGAGGCCAAATTTGAATCCCTGTCGAGTATACAGAGCGTGTTTTATCTTCATAGCTTCCTACTCTTACTTTATGAAAATGCATATAAATTTCCTCTAAATTATACCTTCCTCATTCATATTTAATTATTATATGTTAACCTCACTTATTTTACAATCAGAACATTAGCAATATGCTGTCCACCATAAAAATGATGTCACATATACCAGTGGGCACTAGGACAAAGGCATCAATATTTTTTATATATATTCACGGATTCATGCAATATGGTTAATATCTAACGTATTGTGAATGTTCTACACAAGATTAAGAATCATTACACTATAATATATTATAATTACTAATATCTAATATGATTAAAAACTAACTGATAAAATAAAAAAAAGCTAAATTTGAGAACTTGCGAGAAGGATATATGATAGAACCATATACATAATTTTTATAACGTGGTTGCTTAACCATTAACATTATTTTTTTAGATCGTAGTTGCTTATAGATATGCTAGAAATCTCTATCCACTTTAAAAGGTTTAGTTTCACATGGTTGACATTCATCCATCATGTTTAAATACCACTCCTTCATAAAGATTGCAGTATGTATACAGGAATGATTCAATCTGTTTAACCATTTATTCTGTATATCGATTGTTGCACAACATGTAAAACCTATAGGTTTTTAAAAACATATGTTTTTAACCTTTCCATTAACATAAACCAAACTGGCTTAACGTGTAAGTGTATACTCTAGAGCAGTGGTATTCAACCCGGGTAACATGAATACATCTTATGGGGGACGTAAACAATTGGATATATATAACACCTTAGCTTAGTCGAGAGCCTGAATATCTACAAAGCTAAGGGTCCCGGGTTAGACTCTCAGTATGATCGAAAATTGTATCATTGGTTAAATGTGAGTTTACCTTTTCAAAGTGATGCATTGACGGCTGAGTCTGGATGTTGTGCTTATCCTAGTCTTAAGTTGAATTATAAGGCATATGAAACTCCGACGTGCCTAGCAGGCCGGTAGTGGAAAATATGTCTTCAATGAAAAACTGACCCAGACCAAAGGCTGAAAATTAATGGATGTAAAATATATATGTGTGTGTATTTAATTATTTTTGATGTATGTTATAGAATATGTATAACTTTCACTATGCACCAACAGCTTTGGGGATAACAAGCTGTATCTGGGAGTTTACGAACCAAATATACCACTGGTGAAGAGTAAACTGCTTCAATGTCCGAGTGGTCTAACGCGTCACTCTCTTGTTAGACTGGCCTTCTGATGACAGGGATATTGGGGTTAATAACCCAGTCGACTTTACAGAGGATGGTTTTACCAAAATGGTTTCCCACTCGCCTTCCACGCAAATCTGGGTGTATTGATTCTAAATTGCTTCCTTTCTCATTTCTGGCTCATTATAGTAAATATCATAGACGCGTGTAACAGGGAGTAATACGCGATGATAAAAAAAACTCACCAAATTACCCAATGTGGCATAGCTAAGATCACCATCTTCCCACTTGACCCAACGATTACCTTTAAATTACTTGTGTTGATATAATCGATCCATCAAAGGATTTGAAGGAGAGAACTGTTAAACAATTAATAGAGGAGTCTGACATTTTCTGCGGCACACGTGAGGGTGGAACCGGTATGATTTGAACACTTTACAGTGGTGCATTTAAATTTTAAAAGTTATCAAGGAAGGACCTTCTAGATCACCCAACTTGTTAAAGTTGTAATCATCATTGTGATTAGTTACACTTTGAGGCAAACATCTTCTCCGCTCCTTTAAAATAAATAGCAAGTAATCCGGGATGAGTCCTTCGGTTATGCCAAAAGCCCGAGCGTTGTAGCTGCAGAACCCTGCCTTGCCAAATGTGGTAGATCTGTTTGCTGCATCATTAAGATCTTATGATATAGCCTTCAGAGCCTTTCTCAAAGAAGTGCTCTATCTTCTTATAATGAATATGTAGAATTCTTGAGACGACTGAGTTGTATCCATTCTGAATGCCCTCCATTTAGACAGTTCTTAAACATGTTCCATAAACAAAATGTCTGATTTGTATCAATTTTCATTATATCCACAACATCCTGAATTGTATCCATTCTGAATGGTCTCTATTCATACATTTTCTTAAAAAAGCATCACAAATAAAATGTCTGATATATATCCACTAGGATTATTAGCATTATATCTACCACATCCTGAATTGTTTCTATTTAATTGTGGTGCCACATGGCTGGTAGATGGCAGCAACAAATTCTCTACTTAGTTCACTATATATTCACTAGAGAACAACACTATCACATTGTTAATATAAAAAAAATACATTTTTACTTATTGGTTTTTCTTTTAAAATAATAATAAAATTGTACTTTACAAATGAGTTATTTTTAAAAATAATTATGATTTAGTTTAAAATTGGTATATGGGGAAGCAGTTCTTAAATTTAATTAATTAATTAAGGGTAATTTATGGACGTCAGTCTAAGGAATGACAGTGTGCATCAGTATTTACAACGAAACCAAACACGGTCATTCTTCGCGTCATTATTTTCATCAATCCCAGCGCTTGCGTGCCCTACAACTAATCAGTGATTATTTTATTGAAAAATATATTTTTATTCAATTAAGATAATCTGGACACGTGAAATGAACCCTAGACCTTTGGATTTGCGTGCCAATGCCCTAACACTGAGGTGCATAAACTTGGCCCCACCCATGAAATCACTAACGACCGCACCTAATGCAATCGTTACTGCTGCTCAATAAAGAAAAAAAAAATCATTAGTGCTACATTTTTGTGAAAGCTAAATACCAAATCATTGGGTGGAGCCAAGTTGATGTCAACCTGCCCCCGCCCATCATATTGCGATGCAGCACTAAAAGACAAAACCTAATACAATTGTTAGTGATACTCAGTAAACAAGACAATTCCGTTAGTGTTACATTTTTGTGGAAGTTATAAGCCAAAATGTTTGGGTGGAGCTAAGTTGACGTCAAACTGGCTGTTGCGGTGTAGCACTAACAAAAAAACCTATTGCAATCATTAGTTCTACTTTAGTGCTACTCAGAAAGCAAAAATAAAAAAACGTTAGTGCTAATTGTATGTTCAATAAACAGCACTAACGTAGCACTGACGATTGCATTAGGTTTTGTCGTTAGTGCTGCATCGTAATATGGTAATATGGTAATATGGTTGACGTTAACTTGGCCTCACCCAATGAATTTGTCTTATATCTTCCACATAAATGTAGCACTAACAACATTTTTTCTTTACTGAGCAGCACTAACTATTGCATTAGGTGCGCGGTTGTTGATGCTTTCATGGTTGGGGACAAGTATATGCTCTTAAGGTGGAGTGCTAGGTAACATGAGTTTAGGGCAATATTTTTGCAGTTTTTATAGCACAAACATCTTTTGGCCAAAATAAATAAAATATTTCTTCTATAGAATCATATAGTTTTGTTTTCTGCACATGCTAATCTCAACAATTGTTGAATATCTTTCATGAGCATGGTGGCATTTGGTGACGAACTTTTATCTTTATTTAAACAGTTTGTCACCAAATTCTGCCATGCTCATGAAAGATATTCAACAATTGTTGAGATTAGCATGTGCATAAAACTAAACTCTATGATTCTATAGAACAAATATTTTATTTATTTTGGCCAAAAAAATGTTTGTGCTATAAAAACTGCAAAATTAATGCACTAAACTTGCGCTCACTAACACCCCGCCTTAATGATAGAACATTGGCGTGCAAAGCCAAAGGTCTAGGGCTTGATTCATGTGTCCAGGTTGTCTTAATTGAATAAAAAAAATATGTTTTCAATTAAATAATCAGTAATTAGGTTGTAGGGCATATAAGAGCTGAAACTGATGAAAGTAATGACGTGAAGACTGACCGTGTTCGGTTTCATTGTAAATACTGATGCACACTGTCAGTCCTAACCTAAGACTGAAATCCGTAAATTACCTTTAATTTATTTATTTTAGGAAATGCTTCCCCATGCACTTATTTTAAACTAAATCATAATTATTTTTAAAAATAACTCATTTTTAAAGTACCCTTTTATTTTTGAAGGAAAACCTATTAGTAATTTTTTATATTTACATACTGATAGTGCTGATCTATAATACATATGTAGTGAGTTAAGTAGAGTCTTTACTGCTGCTATCTACCAACCATGGGGCACCACAATTAAATGTATACAATTCAGGATTTTGTGGATATAATGCAAATAATTATAGTGGATAAAAATCAAGAGTGTCATTTATTTTAAAAAACTAAGACCATTCAGAATGGATACAATTCAGGATTTTGTGGATATTATGAGAATGGATACAAATCAAACTTTTTATTTGTGGTTCTTGTTTAAGAAATGCCTGAATGAATACCATTCAAAATGGATTCAGCTCGCCCGAATTATTTTATACACTCCACCTAACACTGATTATTCTGCCACGGGGCAGGATTTGAACATGCCAGTAAATGGATGAAACCATCTCACCTCTCTCTCTCTCTCTCTCTCTCTCCGTATATATTTTTTCTTCCTTATGAATATCATAGTTCATCTTCATATCTTCTATCGTGACATTGGTCATGTTCTCCATCTTGTACCTTAACCAAATTTGACTATTTTAAATCATTAATAATAATGTATCGTTATTTATCCAAAATAAATTAATATAAGGGTAGTCTACTTAAGACAATAAATATAAAATTAACATTTTTTGGAAATTGAGCTTTAAAAATTGAATTAAAAATGAGAATTTGGCAATAGTTTACACGAAAAAAAGAATAGTTTATATTTTACAAATAACAAATAAGTGTAACGTAGCTAACAAAGATTTTTTTTAAAATTTAAATATTGTTAAATAAATTTAAACAATTTAGTTTAAAATTTAATTATAAAATGTGATTATTTTATTAACTAGATGGTGTTTGTTTTTATGAAGAAAACATAGCTAAAAAATGCGTGTTTTCTCAAAATATATTTAAAAAAATTGTTTTTTAGACTTTAATATATAATACTAAAAAGTTGATGTACTTGTGTTGTGCCATTTACTTATCTTTCTCTTTTCTTAAATCATCTTATATAAATAAATTTGTAAACTTTCACCAAACATTAAATTTAATATTAATTCATATTTTTATAGTTACAATACCTTTTGATTCTCAATTCTCAATTTTTATTCATTCAAGTTTTCTTAAGTTGAATATACATTTTTGACAATTTGTTTTAAAAATTGTATATATTACAAATATATAATTCATATCATTAGTATGATTTAAACATTTCTTATTGCTTATCAACTGAGAATGTTTTCTAAATTAATTTTCCACTCTACCTCCACGGCAATGGAGGCTCCCTAAACCTAATTTCTACCTTCATCCTGTCTATTTTGGTATGTTTTATATATATATTTTTTACATACCAATATATATATATATATATATATATATGTGTGTGTGTGTGTGTGTATTCTCAAGGGGTAGCTTACTCTTTGGTAATGTAATTCAGTTCTTAGAAATAAAATAATTACATGCCAGCTATAATTTCTCTTGATATTAATGTTTCCTATGACTTTCTCCTATAATAAATCCATCCTAATTATTTATTTTTCCCAAGAAAAAAATATCTCATAGACTTTCTATCTAAATCAATATCTAAAATATTTTTTTTTCTAATTGGGACTTGCACATATAATACACAACAGTTCAATTTAGAGTTGATGCACTCTTTAACTGCATATTTTAGGTCATGTTTCACTAATCTATAATAAATACTAGACTGTTTTCAATTGGTCCAGACTGAAATGTGTGTCACAAACAATATTTACAATCAGTGCTAGAGTAAGCTAAAGGCTTTTATATCCTTTAAATTGAAAAATGACAAATGGACATGGGAATTGAACCCAGGACCTTTGGCTTAGTACGTCAGTGTCAAGGTTTTTAGCTGTATATTCCTTCAACATAAAACAGATTGCAGCTTAAAATTATAAAAATTAAAATTGGGGGCATTTGTGTATGCCAATATCTTAAAAATACTTGAATTTTAATGCAGAATAATCATACTTTCCTTAAACGGTTTTCTACTATCCTTTCACGCAAATGGGGGTACATTCCCTCTAAATTTAACCTTTATAATACTTATTCTATTAGCAGAACTATTATAATTGCGTGTAACTCAAATGGGTGATGCTAAAAAAACAACGTAAGTATTATAATAGGTATATCTAATATTAGTGAAATGATATCCTACTTATATATAATATTATAAATGCGAAAGTTTGTGTGTTTGGATGTTTGTTGCTCAATCACACTAAAACTATTAAATGGATTCGAATGAAACTGTGTACGTAGGTAGAGTATGTCCTGGAATAACACATAGGACTATTCCCAACCTTTGATTTTAAAGTAATTTTACAATACTAATGTTTAAACTTTACATTAATTTTACAATACTAATGTTTAAACTTTTCGTATATAAGATATATTATATAATATCATATATAATATTTCGTAATAAAAGAAATGTAAATTATTTAAGTTATCAGTTATTAATTTTTTTTAAAGTTCAGTTAAAAATTAAAAGATTGTATCAATTATTGCGGGCGAAGCCGCGACGGGTTAAAGCTAGTTTGACAATACAAATTATGCCTTTATGTAAATACTGTTGTTATTATAGGGCTCCAAACTCTCTCCTCTCAAATACTATATTGGTACGCCCGTTTTTTAAAAATATTTAATAGCATATTTTTTATTTATTTTTTATAAATCTGTCCTTGAACATGTGGGTATTATTGTTCCTGATCCTGCCTCCGCCTCTATAAATACTAAAATATTGTTTATAAGCAGCTCAACAAACTCATCCCTCTTTGTTGTAGTATAAGTAGCTCAACAAACTCATCTCTCTTGGCTATTGTACAAGGAGATAGCTCTTGATTTACAGAAATTAATTTTTATCGTGGAATAAAAACAAAAATTATGGAATTATTTAAGGACGTTCTTATCACTAAGTAGCAGACTTTCCGTTTACTTACTGTGAACTCTTCACTCAATTGTTATTACTAGTGAATCATCATCTTTCTTGATTTCCTGGTTATTATTTTTGTTATTCAAGTTGTTTTATTGTAACCTCTGGTAAACCAAGATTATGTTTTTAATATTTTGTAAGCCGTGTGTTTTTTTGTATTTCAGTGCTAGCCATGAGGTATCGATTGTTGGCTAGCGATTTAATAAATGAAAGTAAAAATTAGAATGAAATGAAAAATTATTGATATTAAAATTATTTTTTAACTTAATTGCATTTAGTTTTTTTTTTTTTAGGAAAACTATATAAGTAATTTCATAGCACGTACAACTTTAGGTCTTGCAGTTAAATATCTAAAAATAATTTAGTTTATACATTTTTTTGAAGAATTCAAGTTTTGGTTTTATTTCTCTCTCTCTCTCTCTCTCTATATATATAGTTTAAGTTATCAAGGTCTGAAAATCGTATAGCATTCTCCCCGAAATAAAAGGAATATATATATAACGTTCCTATTAATTTCCTTCTTTGATATTACGTCTGTGGGGAATGCCAGGTCTCCACCGTGGTTCGGATTCCACGTTAAACAGTAGGTCCTTCATTTCATCTCACAATCACCCTACCATTACACATTAGCGTAAGTGCGTATAACCCTAACGGGTAGTAAGACGCGGTGCTAATAATAATAATAATGATATTACGTCGACGTTGTGTGAATTGTTGTGTTTCTGTTTGGGTGGTATTATCCTCTAATGCAGCGGTTCTCAAACTTTTTTTAGATTGTACCCTTTGGCCATGACTAAAAGTTTAATATACTCCCAATATAAAAAACAAACCAAATGACAGGTTTAAAAAAAACATACCACATGGTAAATAATTGACCTATTTAATCTATTGGGAAAGAATATCCGTAGTCAAAATCGAGATCTGACCACTAGCGCTAGCTAATGCCTGTAGGTATGCTTTGGACTGATGCCTCTCTCATTTACTCGTCGACTGGCTCAAGTGTTAGAAGTGTGGATCAACACGATCCTTCCTAGTCGAGTTGACTCTTTCGCTGGGGCAATTTTACTGAGAACTGGGCGTCTCCCACTTGTGATGTCGCAGTGAGTCTATATCTACCACATATTGTTAGAACTTATTAGGTCTGGTAGTAATAGTGTTTACTTTTTTACAGGGTTTCATTGCTTGTACGTGTTAGTGGCTAATTAACACGTTACATTCTTAACCGAAGAGAGATATTTTGTTTAGCTACTGACATACAACTATAAACAAATCATGGTTTCCATGGTGATGAAAGCAAAGAATGATTGTACAGAAGAGCTACTGCTTACACAAGAGAAAAGATGGATTTTTTTTTAGTAAAATCAGGCTTTCTTTGGAAGCTACTATTTTGCCGAAAACCTGGACCCTTAGCCTTTAAAATGAGTGAAAGTCTGTCAAAATTGTTTCAACAATTTTCTTATAATTTCATTTGCCAGACATGGGCTATCAGAGAAAATGTGAGAGTGAGCGTGAGTATGTAAGTGTGGTAATGAGTATGAGAGAGTAAGTGTGCGATAGTGAGTATGAAAGAGAGAGTCTTGGAGATTGAAAGTGAGCGAGTGTTATCTAGTGAGTATGAGAAAGAATGTGTGAAAGGTATAGAGTGGGAAAGATAAGGTGTGTGGGGGGGGGGGGGGGACACAGACAGTGTGAGATAGAGAGAGTGAGAGTTTGTATGTTAGCGAGAGAGAGTGAGAGAGAGAAAGTGAGAAAGTTTGTATGTGAGTGGGAGAGAGAAAGTGAGAAAGTTTGTATGTGAGTGAGAGAGAGAGAGAGAGAGAGAGATGGACAAACAGTGTGAGATAGAGAGTGTTAAAGAGAAAGGGTGTGTTTGAAAGTGTGTGTGTGTGTATGAATGGGAAAGAGAGTGTGAAAGAGTATTTTCACTAAATTGACTATTTAACATTTTAATTTGAAAATTAAAGTTAGTATTGTTTATTTAAATGTGACTTAACGATAACAGCATTCCAATAACCATAAATGTTTCCCGAGTCTAGGAAATTAATTCCCTCAATTAAAATATATCTAGGTAAAAGATGTGCTAGGACCAGCTATTGTAACAGACATTTTATGATTAGAGATAAATAAGGAAGGAAAAGTATCCATTTAAACAAAATTATAATATATTTCTAAACTATTATCAATGGTTTGTTTTGTTTGATATGTATAGATTTTCCCCATAATTTTGTATTTTTTCTACCGTACAACTTAAGCAAATGTTGAGTTATTATTTTTAACCAAAGAGAAATATTTTATTTACAGAATCAGTTATTATTTTTAACTAAAAAGAAGTAATTTATGTACTGGTATAATACCATGCATAAATAAGGGTTTCCATAGCAATGCTAACAAATAATGAAAAGCTGAAAATTCTATGGGAAAATAAGATTTTCGTTAGAAACTACTATTTTTCCTGACATCCTAGACCCCTAAACATAAAAATGAGAGATTGTTTGTCAAAATTATTTCAGTCTTTTTCTCTTAATTTCAAATACCGGAAATGGGCTTATCAAATTATATATTAGATTTAAGATCATGTTATCGTTTTAGAACTTATAATACATACCAAAACATATTCAAACATAATTTTATCAGGCTCGAAACAAAACGTAGACAATATTTACATAAACTTAACAACTTAACATTTTAATTTTTAAATAATTATGCTAAATATTATTGATTTAAATTCGAATTAACGATAACAACGTTCCAATGAAAAAAATGTTTCCCCAGCTTAGGCATCTCAATTTAGATGTGTTATGACCAGCATCCAAATATTAATGTTAATCCAAAAAGAAAATTGTGATGTGCTCGGACCAATTACTAAAGATTGGGTTATTATTTTTTAGCCGAAGAGGTATATTTTATTTGAGTCGTCAAATTGTAAAACTTATCTTATCCATCATTTGTAGTTTTATGATAATCACAAAAAACTTGTAGCTTAATACCGTTTATAGTTTTTTCATCCATTTAACTTGTAAGCTTCAGTTTATTGCTTACTTACCTTAAACAGGTCATTGTAAGAAAATATTTTACATAATAAACACGTAATTTATATTAAAATTTGGATAAGGCAAGTTTTGCTGCTAAACAAGGGATAATACGAGTTTTGCAGACATAGGATATGGATTATACAGGTTTTGATGCCAAATAATACGGTATTTAATTTTTCCAATAAACCGAATTACTATACAAAAGAAAAAAAAAACTTGATACAGACTATCAACATTGTGATTTTTTTTATTTTCGAAATTAAAAAAAAATGTCAAAATTATTGCCTATTTTTTTAAGCTGTTATATGATAAAAGCATCAGCGTCTTCATGAAATCCACCTTCTTCCTGGTCATTTATGTCAGCACAAACTTCTACTAGAGGCATTTCCCTTTGACCGTAAATTACATTGCTGTAATATACTAACTTTTTGAGGGTCCTCCATTCGTCCCCATAATATTTTTTTAGGAGTTTGTCCACATCTTTAAGCTTTAAGGTTTTAACTGAAACTTGACTGAAACTACATTTGGTAAAGGATTGGGGTCAATCTTATTGATCATTTTATTTTATCTTTTTGTAATATTGCTTTTGCAGCACCACTGTCAGAATTGTAGTGCACTTCCCCTGGCACCAAAATGTTTTCCTTTTTACTTCTTGATAACAATATTCGCTTGGTGGGAGACAACTGAAAATGCCACTTCCCAGGATGTTTAAGTACTTTTCCAACAGCAGTCTTCCTGTCTAGCACAGGAAAGTCTGTTCCTAGATTCTTTATATTACTATAATGATTGCATTGTAGTCTTTGGGCTTTACAATAGTCAATATTGTTGCATTAAATATTGCATAGTGTTTGGGCTTTACAATAGTAAATCTTGTTGCATTAAATATTGCATTGTAGTCTTTGGGCTTTACAATAGTCAATATTGTTGCATTAAATATTGCATAGTGTTTGGGCTTTACAATAGTAAATCTTGTTGCATTAAATATTGCATTGTAGTCTTTGGGCTTTACAATAGTCAATATTGTTGCATTAAATATTGCATAGTGTTTGGGCTTTACAATAGTAAATCTTGTTGCATTAAATATTGCATTGTAGTCTTTGGGCTTTACAATAGTAAATCTTGTTGCATTAAATATTGCATTGTAGTCTTTGGGCTTTACAATAGTAAATCTTGTTGCATTAAATATTGCATTGTAGTCTTTGGGCTTTACATTAGTCAATATTGTTGCATTAAATATTGCATTGTAGTCTTTGGGCTTTACAATAGTCAATATTGTTGCATTAAAACTAAACTGCCCAAACATAGCTTACACAGTAAAGTAAACAAACGTTCAACAATATTATTTACATCTATCTGATGAACATCTGGTGGAAATTAAATATTATCCAGGTATACCAATTTTGATAGAAAACTTGTACATAATTCATAAAGAATTTTTTAAATGCATTCATTGTGCTAGTATTTACTAACAATTATTGTTGGATATTACAAGTTTTGAAACTAAACAATAAAACAACATGGCTGTCACATATGGATAAAACAGGTTTTGCTTCAACTAAACTGCTACTGTATATTGCAAGTTTTGCAGCAATTCCATGACTGAATACGACCAGTTTTGCAGAATCCGTCTATTTTCAAAGCTTGTTTTTATTGGATTAAAACAAGTTTTGCCAAAAAATTATATTTAATTTATATAGAGCAGTATACCCTAAATCCAAAGGCACTACCATCTCATATTTTTACATTTTTGGACATGACAAGTTTTGAATCTTAACACCTCATTTAGAAATTTACAACTATCCAGCAAATAACGGTATCCATGGTGATTAAACAAATAACGAAAAACTGAAAATTCTCTGTGAAAATCAGGTTTTGTGGAAAACTAATATTTTTCCCGACATTCTGGACTCCTAACCATTAAAATGAGTTATCGTTTGTCAAAATATGTTCATTAATATTATAAAGAACTAATATTATAAAGAATTAGTTTATTCAAAGAGAAATTATTAGATCAATAGATTAAATCAATTTAGTCAATTAAACAATATACATTTATGGATATAACAAGGAATTAATTTATTAAAGGAGAAATTGTTAAATCAAAAAAATTAAATCAATCGCACAAACATAATCACTCACATTCCTAAAATCACTTCAGAGATTGTTAAAGGGCAAAAAATTGGTTTCATAAATGGGTAAAATTTAGATTTGTGCAATATACTGCTAAGCGGTAACAGAATATTATAGAAAATTACTGAAAAACTATTTAAAAAATGTGTATTGTCAAATGATTAGAATGGGCCCGTTAATACTATGACTAAAGATAACAACAACCAATCACATGAATGATCAATTATACCAATAACAACCTAATAAAAAGTTAACAAGGAATATTTACACATTTATAGTAAGATTTAAAAAGGGGTGATTGATAGAAAGTTAGCTAATTGACTTGATATTTAATTTGTGAAACTTACACATATGAAAATTGCTGATAATATAATACACATGAAACATATTAATATTCAAATATAAATAATAACATAGTTCCACAAATTTATAATAAGTGATAGAATAATATTAAGAACTTGTTATCAGAGTCCATTTGGTGGAGGCCCAGAGCTGTAGACCCTAAGGCCCATTTATTGAGTTGGAGATGTAGGGATAACGATTTAAGGGGAGTATTTTCGCAGTTTTTATATTATTATTATTTTTGTCAAAATAAGCCAAATAATTTTCCAGTAGAATCATATAGTTTAATTTTATTTACATGACGATCTCAACAGTTCTCGAATATCTGTCAAGAGTACCTTAAAATTTAATGACAACATTTTCTTTTCATTTAAAAAGTTTCTCATCTAATGGCGGTATGCTTATGACAACAATTGTTGAGATCATTATGTGAAGGAAACTAAACTCTTTGTTTCTACTGAAGAAATATTTTAATTATTTTGGCAAAAATAAAAAAGTTTTACTATAAAGTCTGCCAAAATACTCCTCTTAAATTGCATTCCTTACGTCCCCAACTTAATACGGCCCCGAATATTACTAGCATCATAGTAAAATAAGACTGGCGAACTCTTATTTCGGGAAGTCGTAAGGATTAGTGATGGAGGGATCGTTGAATTTACTAAAAAAAAAGGACAGTGTTAGTAGAGAAAGAAGAAAATTCCCGCTGCTAGGTTGATCGTCGTGCAATAGTGAGTAGATATTCTTCACGTCACGTCTTATGACAATGAAGTTTCCCGTTTATAGTCTTACACCTATCGTGGGACGAAGAAATTAACTTGGGAAGAGGACATCATATTAATTGAATACGTTCAGAAACTTCTCCTCGCTAATTAAAAATCAAGCAGGTCAAAGGGGACAGGGTAAAAAGATTCAGGATAAGGGTGAAACTTTTCAAGAAACTTGTCAGGAAGTTTCTAGCTAAGTGTCATGAAAATCTTGGTCCGTGGGCCACATGTGGCTCTCGATGTTATGATGTTTCGTCCGGATGTGATGCTAATGATAATGATTGGGTGGTTTCAGTAGAAGTCTTAAATCTACTTTTAGCCTAATTAACCATACCATGGTCACAATAGGAAAATTTTCCCACCCGCTTCAATGGCTGGATGGTCTAACGCGCTACTCTTGCAGTAGACTAGACTTCCGATGACAGGGAGATATAGGTTCAAATCTCGGTCGGGTGCACTGAAGATGGTTAAAAAAAATGGTTCTCGGCTCTAAATCCACGCAAACAATTAGTTATTAGTACAGAAGCGCAGAAGATGTGTGGGTAATATGGAATACCATTTACTTTTTCAATAATATTAAGGGGTATTTTCACATTTTGTCCTTGAGTTCCATATCAAACTTATAATTAATATGTGTTTAAGTATTTTTAGTGTTTAAAGCAAAATTAATAACTTTGAATGTTCTGAAGGAGCACTTAAAAGAGATGTGGAACAAATAAGGGCAATATGGAATAAGGAGGGGAATATGGAATACTCCACATTTTATATAAAACATATATTATATGTACTAAAACTAACTAATCTTTCATATGAAAGTGTAAAAAATCATGCAAATATTATGTGTAAAACAATAAAATAATAATAACAACAACAACGAATCATTGAAATAATACATTATAATAAAAAATAACTAATTAATAAATAATTACTAATACTGAGCTATTAAAATCTGATCGACTAAAATATTGTGTCAGATTACATTGTTATCTTAATAGATTTCTTATGTGTTAGAAAAAATGCTTAAGCTTACGTTGACAAAATAAATCACTTGCCAAATACTTGAAGAATGAGCGGGCATTATGGAATAGTAGTATTCCTTATTGCCCGACTAGCCATTTTGGAAAACAATATTTTTTGTAGGGTTATAATAAAATTACATTAAAATAAAGTTTTATCACAAAGATAAGCATGAGTGAGCCTTAGCCTAATGACTTGATTAGAATTAATAAGAACAGTAGAGTAAATAAATAGAGTATGATAGATACTAGCATGCAAAAGTGTTTGTGACAGCCAAAACAAACAATCGTCTCTCACAAAACAATCAATTGATCTGTCAAAGTGTCACTAGCTGTTCGAAATTATTTTTTGTATTAGTTGAAATAGTTAACAATGGATTGTGACACTTAACATATGAGAAACACTGGTATTCCGTATTGCCTGAATATTCCTTAATACCCGCATCTCCTCTATAATAAGAACGAATAGTGAGACGCGGTGCTTAAAAAAAATTACCTTCGAGAAAAAGACCTATTTTAGCGGTGGGAAGCATACCTGTGGCCTCTAGATTTGTAGCCAAGAATGCTGACCACTAGACCACATTTATGTGCTAAAGATAAAACAAATCTGAGATCAGAATCTAATTAAAATAATATCATATGTGTTAACGTTGCATATAGTAAACTATAGATATTAGTAATAATAGTAATAATAATAATAATATTTAGCACCGAGTCTTACTACCCGTTCGGGTTATACGCTTTAAGTACTAATTACGCTAATGGATTAGGAATTGGGAAGGTTTAATTAGAGGAAATGAACCCGCATTTGCGTGGAGGTAGAGTGGAAAACCATTTAGGAAAAACCACCCCCAGTTCACCCGACCGAGAGTCGAACCTCGATCTCCTCGTCCTCAGCAGTCGAGCTAAACACGACAAGCGCGTTAGCCAACTACGCCACCGAGGCGGGTTATAGATATTAGTAATGGCAATTATTCATGGCATGATTGTTTGACCCATTTTTGGCGCCACGACTTTCTGCCAACCGATATCTCACCTTTTCCATCGTTTACATTAATATTGCTTGTTCCAGCTCCGTGGTGTAGTGGTCAGTGCGCCTGACTATGAACCTAGGGGGCCTGGGTGCAATTCCCGGATGGTACCTTGGGTATTTTTCTCTCAAGGGGAACTATCCCAACGGTCACCAGGGGTTGGTAAATTAGCCTTAAGTTAGTTTTAAGACTACCACTGGCCCACACCTTCATATTCACTATTATCACATCATCTCATTGCGGGTACGTGTTAACAACCTCCATGGGTGTGCCCTGTGCAACTTTCTGTTTCGCAAGAGCAGCCAATATTCTATATATAAGCGACCGGACTGAAAGTCATGTTCCTTCCGGTATCTAATACCACACGCTAAAAATAATTTTAAAATCAGGTTAGAATGAATCAGCTATAACGCAAATGAGCCATCCTTTAGGAAGAGAAAAATATCAGTTCACTCAACTGTCATTTGATTCCCGACCTCCCCCATCGCCGGTACACTAAAATGGAGAAAAGTGATGATATGGTCGGGTGACCTGGTGGTCTAGGGGTAAGGTGTCAGACTTCTATGCTGGCGGCCGGGGTTCAATCCTCGGTCCCGGCACAGATTTATCTGATTACCAAACCCTTCCTTCACCTCTGACAAGACATCTTGTGAATGTGAGGAATGCCAGGTCTCCACCGTGGTTCGGATTCCACGTTAAACTGTAGGTCCTTCATTTCATCTCACAATCACCCTACCATTACACATTAGCGTAAGTGCGTATAACCCGAACGGGTAGTAAGACGCGGTGCTAATAATAATAATAATAATAATGATATGGTCCACCTGTTCAGCGCTGCAGTTGTCTAACGTATTGCAAGTAATAATATAACACCGTAGCTTTGTCATGATTTTGATTATAAGCTCATAAGTAGAAATCTGGCGTGGTTACTAAATGTAGCACTCATGAAAAAGTAAATTTACCTACCTCGGTGGCGTAGTTAGCTAACGCACTGGCCGTCATGAGCTTGACTGACGAGGACGGAGTGATCGAGGTTCGAATCTCAGTCGGGTGAATTGGGGATGTTTTTTCCCTAAATGGTTTTCCACTCTCTCTCCACTACTCCTCTAAATTCAACCTTCCCAATTCCTAATCCGTTAACGTAATTAGTACTTAAGCGCATAAACAGAACGGGTAGTAAGAGGCGGTGCTAACTGATGATGATGATGGTGATGATGTGGATGAAGATGATGAAGATGATGATAATGTGGATTATGATGATGATGATGATGATGTGGGTGATGATGTGGATGATGATGTGGATGATGTGGATGATGATTATGATGTGGATGATTATGATAGGAAGTAAATGTATTTATATGTATATATATACATATATAAAATGTATATATATACATATATACATATATAAAATGTATATATATAAGTAGCATGAAGAACGAGTTTACCAACTAGTATCAAATAAAAGCACTAAACATTCATGTTCCTAGTATTTAAAACTGCTTATTTTTACATCAACTTGAAGATTCGTTTATGAAAATTTATTATATATGTATAATATAAACAGAGGGAGTATTTATATATATATATATATATATATATATATATATATATATAGTATGGACAGAGTCAGTAATGAATGGGTGCTGAAGGAGTGCGGTTTGAAAGGAAACCAATAGGTCACTGTGAAAGAAGCGTGTTACGTTGGTTTGGGCATGTCGAGAGGATGAGTTGGATTGAGTGACGGAGCAAATATATGTAGGTAGAGTGTGTGAATAAAAAGAAAGGTGTAGGCCATGTAAGACGTGACTAAATGCCGTAAACAAATGTGTGGAAAAAAAGAAACATTAAGAGTTTCAAGAATAAATTATACATACTAGGTGTATGGATGTTGTTGAAGCGAATGAAGTATGCATGATTTGTCAAGTGTGGATAAAACTAGTGAGGATGTTTATTGAGATATATAAAGTTTCTTGCCTACCCCGTAAGGTAATGACCTGATTATGAATCTCTGTATGTAATATATATGCACAAACAGATTTTGTGTAAAATTTGATCATTTATGAGATTTATCAATTATTTATTAAAATTATTATTAAAATAATTTTTAATATCCACCAACACAAACGTTTATAAATTCATGAACGCCAATATTTCTTGATCGACTTAAACAAATTTAAAACTAGTGTGTCGCCAAAGAACAAGCTTCTAAATGGAAATTCTTTAGTGAAACCGAAGTGGAGATTGTAGTATGAAAAATTGGTTTACCTCAAGTATACTTTTCATAAATAAACAGTCAGTAATATGTGGTGCTAAATAAATACTATAACACAATCACACAAACTTTCCCGTACTATGTATTATAACTTATAATAAAATGTTACAAAAGTATGTTTTCAATACAGTTTCCCTCTTAAAAATAAACACATCATCGTGTCAACCCCAATAAAAACTTTGTATATATAATTATTAAACCAAATGTCCAGATATTCTTAGCGAATTTCAAACTTCAATAATAAGTTTTTTGTAAGCCAGCCTAAAATTTTTTATTTGAAAAATATAAACTTATTCTTATTTATCATGAAAAACACCTATTTTGAACTAAATTTTCAAGGACAAAAATTATTCAGATTGTCTATAATTTGTCTTAAATTAACCTTAAATTAATTTATTTTAGAAAAATTAACAAAATATGTTGTTAAACATGCAAAAATTCCTCTGATACTGATTATTAACAAAATTGTTTGGGTGGTTTAAAAAACCTCAAATTCTACAAAAATCAGTTATCGTTAAACTACAGTACTAAATAGTAATTTTTTTCCTATAGAAAGTCAAATGAATATATATATATATATATATATATATATATATATATATACTTACATATATTTAACGTTGTATAAAAAACTATTATATATATTACTTTTAATATAAAAAACAAAACAGATACCTATTATAAACCAAAACACTTGGAGCAATTTTTTTTTAAATATTCAAATTAAAAAAATCCAGTCTTCACTAAACTGCCCTTAAACGAATTTCCCCTCAAAAACAAGTATACAGCTTTATCTGTCATGTAAAACACTCTCCAGATATATTCTAAGCCTTTCTCAAGATATTTCTTATTTTCGAGAATCAAACATCATTAAACTATCCTTTAATTCACTAAATATAAATTTAAACATTGTCATATTTGAAAAATGTGTATACATATAGAACATAAAAGATTCATCATAATCTCGAGAGCAAACATTTTCATATGAGAAGTTAAAACACACAAATTGATGAATTGTCCTCAAAGTGTATTCATAAATAATTCTTATCAAAGATAATCTGACATTAAATTTATCTACGTAATGGGCCCTACAAATTATTTGATCAAATGACCCAAGTAGCCGCCAATGAGACATATAACACTTTCCAAATAAACCAACCTATTTGAATACCTGTCTGTAGGCCTATATACTTCTAAGAAAGTTTTCAGGTTAAACACTAAATTAGATATTATTACGCGAGTCCCCGGACATTCATTGTTCAAGGTCTACCGAGGATAGGACGTGTTCTCGTGGGGTCACTAATGAAGGGGAAGAAAGGAGTGGGTTGAGATAAACGTGATAGAGTGTGAAGGA
This sequence comes from Timema cristinae, assembly GCA_039000515.1. Classification (NCBI taxonomy): domain Eukaryota; kingdom Metazoa; phylum Arthropoda; class Insecta; order Phasmatodea; family Timematidae; genus Timema; species Timema cristinae. The sequence goes on from JBCFYV010000024.1 coordinate 27,067,965, forward strand.
TTAGAGAGGAAAAGAAAGGAGTGGATGAAAAAAAAGTAGACTGAGATGAGAAGATATATATAATATGTAAAAGAGAGTGGTGTGATAAAGAGTGTGGAGTGTTATTGAATTCACATTAGTGGACGATGAACTGTTTGAGGCCTTAGACGTGCAATGAATTAGGTCGTCGTTGACAGAAAGGTTGAGATTATAATCCTAGCTGAATGTATAGGGAGTGGCGTTAAATATGGTGGTTTCCCCCCCCCCCCCCTCCCCCTCGTCGTTGCACCACTCTACATTCCTTTAAACTAGTTTTAAATTCGTTAATACATTTTGTGTTAAATATATATAACTAGTTTCACACGAAATAAAACATAATATTATTGATGTAATTCCTATTAAATATACTATTATATTGTTCTAAAATCTACAGGAGGACATACAAACATTAAAATCAGGTGGGGAAACTTAAATGGACGTTAGTACAATATTTTATCGTCTGAATCTAACACTCTTAATAACATAGTCACATTTGGGGAGTAGATAAATATAATATGTGTTTGAAATACTAAGTATAACTTACTTACCTACTAGATAATTACATGATTAAGATACGGCGGTTCCAAAACTCTTTAAACGGCAAACCACCCCTACAATTTCTGTAATTTGGAGTGCCGACAAGATAATTCTGAATATTTACTATTTAAGTAAAATTTTAATGGGGCCCAGAAGTATAATAAGAGGGACTGCGTGGCTGTCTGGGCTATAATAAGTGCTGTCACCCCCCCCCCCCCCCCAAATTGTTTTACCTTGGTTAGACTTGGTCCGAATATATTTATAAGATTTGATGAGGCCCATATTTTTCCTACTTTAATTTGCTTGTTTTGTTTGGCTTCTCATGGCGTACCATCGGTAATAACTGTAGGTACCACTGGTGGTACGGGTACCACAGTTTGAGAATTGCTGCTTTAGATGGTTTTGAATATGCTAGCTATGGTATAGAATTTATTTTAATTGTATAATAATGAAAAAATAATATTAGAGGGAACATTTATTTAATAAAATTAGTATTTCTATTCAATTACTAAAATAATCTTTCTTTAAATAACACGATTTCCTTTTGTTATAAAAATGAATTTCTCATTCTGAAATAAAATTAAAGCAAAAAAAATATATATATTCGAAGAATCACCAAAGTGAAAATTAATTTAATTGTTTTATTCGAGAATCGAGTTTTTATAATAATTAAACGCCAAGAAATAAGAATGTGGTTCCATAAAATTGAACTCGAAACACAATCAATTTAGTTGGAAACTTCAGGACAGATACAAATTGTTTTGGAAATGTCCGATAGGATCCTGTATAACAAATTCGTCATCAAATGGAAATATTTGCAGAAGGGATGTGGTATCGAAAGAAAAGTATCGGAAGAAAAATATCGATACCGTAGTAGTATCGATAAGAGCAAGAAGCATATCGGTATCGAAATTTTAACCTGAAAAATTAATTTTCTATATCGTAAGAATAATTTCAATTTTTTAATCATAATCATATTTATTGAAACAATGAAAATTATAGTGGCTCTAAATACTTTAAAATAAATTTTAAAGTTGCTTTTTTACATTTCAACTTCTTAAAAAACTTACATAATTCACTTCTGGGAGGTACAATTTTTTAAACTAAATTCGTCGTTTTTATACTCTATCAAGATAAACAATTGACAAACAACAGAAGAATGGAAGCCTTGCCCCATTTCATCTGCTTAAACAACGCACAACATCTTTTATGCTTTTTTTTTTGCTTGAGGCACCCTTAAATTCAGTGAGTTAATTGAGTTTTACAAAAGCTTCTTTTGTTTAGTTTGTGATGACAGTGCTCAACCCATCGGGTATCAGGTTGTATTGATAAACAAATAAGAATGAACAACTATGAATTATGATGAACGAAAAGAGATTGAATACAAGAGTTGCTTCTTTCTTGTTATGCATAAAAAGATTTAGAATTGAGAAATGGTGTCATTTGTTCTTTCTCCACAATCCACAGTCTACCCTAGTAAATGTTTAATCCTAGAATGAGTGAAGATAACAAAAAGTTGTTTCTTTCGATACCGATCCGATACCGGAGTGTATTTTTATTTTAGCACCGCGTCTTACTACCCGTTCGGGTTATACGCTGTAAGTACTAATTACGCTAATGGATTGGGAATTAGGAAGGTTGAATTAGAGGAAGTGAACCCGCATTTGCGTGGAGGGAGAGTGGAAAACCATTAAGGGAAAACCACCCCCAGTTCACCCGACCGAGATTCGAACCTCGATCTCCCCGTCCTCAGCAGTCGAGCTCAACACGACAAGCGCGTTAACCAACTACGCCACCGAGGTGGGTCGGAGTGTATTAATATCAGTAAAATTATCGTTTGTGAATGTGGGGAATGCCAGGCCTCCACCGTGGTTCGGATTCCACGTTAAACTGTAGGTCCTTCATTTCATCTCACAATCACCCTACCATTACACATTAGCGTAAGTGCGTAAAACCCGAACGGGTAGTAAGACGCGGTGCTAATAATAATAATAATAATAATAATAATAATAATAATACTAATAAAATTATCGTTACTTTTTCACACTCCTGTGCAGAACATAGCCATATCTAAAGGAGTACGATGAGCTTTTAATTTGAGGGGATGGAGGAAAAGTGGGAGTAAATGTAAGGGGGGCTAGCAAAAAATTGCGGAGGAATACATAATATCACACTACCATTTAATCTTAAAAATATGGTTCAGATATCCTGTCCGCAATGAATAAATCAAGCAAGCAAACTTATGCTGTTATTGATAGTTTTCAAGTGTAAAATATCTTCATCTTGAACTTTTATCAACCAATAGAACCCCTCCTTAAGCTCCAAGTTAATGTCTTCTAAGATAAGCTCTAAGCCTATTCAAGGAAGAAAAAAAGATCGTTTATGAGAAGCAGTAGGTACAGTCAATGTCGTTAATATTTTTGTAGCATTATCTAAATGTGAGAAAAAACTCAATCGACAACTGTATTAGGGCTATCAATTTTGCTCACCTTACTATGTTAGATTTATAAAGTTCTAACACAAAAGAAAATGTCACAAGTATTTGATAAAACATTCTATAAAATCTATCCTTAAATTACGTAAGGCTTTATTTAATGATTTTTGACACCCAGTCCCTCTTGTAAGCGATAGTATAATTTTCTGTAACCAGCCCAACCACTTATATCTTACGTTACGTAGTTTTTTACGACTTGGTATATAAGATAATTGTAATCGTTTGGTTATTTTTAGACATATGTGTTGATAATATAACAATTGATATTAATTATATTTATACAAAATTAATGATTAAAGTGGAGGTAGTCAATGAATAAAAAAGAAAAATTAAAGAATTTTCTTGCAATTTTTGTTTTTTTGTTTTATCATAAACATTGACAAAAAAAATCTTTCGTAGGATGAATTCCGACTCCCCTCCCCTTTTTCTTCGGTTCATTATAAAACGTAATAAAATACTGAAAACCACAACCCCCCCCCAAAAAAAAATCTCCCTTACCTAATTTTATGATTTAAAGTGGATATTTTCACTATTTAAAGGTCTCTAAAATTCTGAAATATAGCAATAAAAATAATAAATATTCATGGATATTAGTTATCCTCAAGGTCTTGACTGACTATAAAACAACTTTAAAAAAGTGGTATGCAACCATAAACCACTGCTAACATATTTTGTCGTCAAATTAGGGTTACCATGTTTTCGCTCAGATCCTCTCATTCTTATAGAATTACACGGTCTTTTTAATCGGAATTTGGAAGCGAGATGTCAAAACAGTGGTTTTAACTTATGAATGTCTGGCACCTTAGCTCAGTTGGTAGCGTGTCTGTCTACAATCTAGCTAAGAATCCAGAGTTCGATGCCTGGGATGGCCGAAAAGTATCATTGGTGATTTGTTGGTTTCCTCTTTCACAATAATGAATTAACGACCAATGGCTGGATGTTGTATTTATTCTAGATTTAAGCTACTTTGTAAGTCGTGTAGTGAGTTATATACTCAGTCAGTTCAGGGAGTCCACGTTAAATACCTAAAAAAAATTAATAAAAAGGAAATATCTTATGAATATTATAAAAGATTATTGTTATTCTGTTTTTATTTTACTAAAAATATTTCAAAGATAAAGGGTATGCTTGACCTCAAGATCTCTTCCTACCCCACTTAAAACACACTTATATAAATTATAATGGAGAGATATTTCTCCTTAAAAATATTTGTCCAGAAATGTCTAAATCTTATTGGTAGTAAAAAGTTCTGACTTTTAGCCAGGGAAACAATGAATAATATTACCGTCAATCTTTTTTTTAACTTCTCACATACTTCAGACAAGCTTAGGTTATTCTTAAGAATAGCTTGTTCCTAAGTTCTACTTAAATTATTAGGAAAGTTTCTCATATAAATGACGTTCTAACTTTACTTTTTAGATTAACAGATTAGACTTAAAAAAAAGTATCAACTTCAAACATCTCATCTGTTAAGTTCTTGAATACTTTAGAGATCTTATTTTACACAATCCCCACATTTATATTTGTTCATCCGATGTCTATCACGAAAATACAATACATCCTTAACTTAATTACGTTTTTTTATTTATTATTGCACCACGTTTTACGTAATATAAATAAGTAAATAGGGTAGTTCGAATCGATAAGCTTCTCGATGCTCTATATTTTTTTACAAAGCTTTTATTGGCTTAATTTGAGCCAATAAGTTGTAAGTTAGCTATTACAACGTCTGTGGAATTCAGTATGTAGTTATTAAATCAAATTAAAGTAGAAATCCCACCTTTATGTTGTTGTTTTTAAGACTGCTATAAAATAATCATACATTTACTTGGTTCTATATAAAAAAACTGGGTATACTTTGTTCATTTTAAATAGACTTGTATTTTAACGCTATTTTTTAAGCTTCAAACTAATTAAATCTCCAAATAGGATAGTAGATTAATATTATTATTATTATCACCACGTCTTACTACCCGTTCGGATTATACGCAATTACGCTAATGTGTAATGGTAGGGTGGTTGTGAGATTAAATGGAGGACCTACATTTTTAACGTGGAATCCGAACCACGGTGGAAGCCTGGCATTCCCCACATTCACAAGTTGTGATTAATACACTTCTTGTTAGAGGTGAAGGAAGGGTTAGGTAATCAGATAAATCTGTGCCGGGACCAAGGATTGAACCCCGGCCGCCAGCACAGGAGTCTGACACCTTACCCCTAGACCACCAGGTCACCAGAATAGTAGAGTCAAAGCTAATTTTTAAATATTTGTATAGACTTAAACAAATGTATGGAAAAAAAACTTCAATTAACATAAAATTATATTTAAAAAAGGCAGGTACATAAATAACAGTCCCCTACACCAACCCCTGGGGGTTCTCCAAGAAGGTTACTCGTAAATTAAACATACAATTTAAAATTAAAATTAAAAACCACCCTTGACTAGCTTTGGACGTGTAGTGAAGAGGGAATGGGAAGGAAAAACACTTCTCATGTTGGCTATTCGGACCAACACACAACTGTTTTATTTTAACACCACGTCTCACTACCCTATCGGGCTATACGCCTATGTACTAATTAAGTTAATGTGTTAGGGATGAGGAGTTTAAATTTATATGAATTGTACTCACATTTGCATGGATGGAGTGTAGAAAAAAATTCAGGGAAAGCCACCCTGGGTAGACCCAACTTGGATTCTAACCCCGATATTCCCATTAATCAATATTGTAGAATGATGCCTTAGACCACTTGGACACAAAAGCAGGCTCACATAATAAATAAAAAACTATTAAAACATAGGTACAGTTGTCATATAATAATTATTTACAAAAAAAAATGCTCCATCTTATTCGTGAGATAAAACCAGTGGAAATTAATACAGCTATTCAATAGTAAGGAAAATCCTGAAGTACTAAACCAAATAAAATACAGACCAGGGATTAACCCCTAGCCCAGCGTCGTACGGTGATTTCGGGCTTAGGTAAGAGCCTTCCAAATCACTCCACAATAACTTGCCGAAAAGAAGCGTTGGAATCTCAGGCAACGAATAAATTAAACAGCCCTATCAAATAAAAGGAATAATATTGACACAAATCATCTCTGAGGAAAACAGGCAGTAGTTTATTTAAAAACAAATTAAATAAAAATAAAATTTGAAAGGAATCATACCCGGGTCAGTTGCGTGGTGGATTCACACCGTACCAAATATGAAAAATAGTCATTTTCAATATGTTGTGAAATTTATAGATATAAACCAGCAAATCCGTGCGTATTTATAAGTGAAACGATTGATTGCAAGTGAACGAAATTGATAATAATGCCTTGTTTTAGAAAGAGACAAATGTAAACTCATGAGTGCCATAAAACAAAAATTAAAGTACTTTAGGATATTTGTGTTGACTTTAAAATGTGCTAACTGAAACCTAGACCTCGAAAAGAACATTCGAGAGCACGTTAGCGCTAATTGAACATTGTAAAATTCAAATTGACCTGGTTGTCTATAGGTAAGGTGTTGGACTTCTGTGCTGGGGGTCCGGGGTTCATTCCTCGGCTCCGGCACAGATTTATCTGATTTCCAAACCATTCCTTCACCTCTGGCAAGATGTGTATTAATCATAACTTGTGCATATGGGGAATACCAGGCCTCCACCGTGGTTCGGATCCCACGTTAAACTGTAGGTCCTCCATTTCATCTCACAATCATCCTACCATTGAAAATTAGCGTAAGTGCGTATAAACCGAACGGCTGGTAAGACGCGGTGCTAATAATAACAACAAACAACAACAAACAACAATAAACAACAATAAATAACAAAAACAATAATAACAATAATAATATAAAATGAAAAGTAGTGGTCGTTTTCACCTTTGATATTTGTCATCACTTAACGTTCGTCGGACGTACTGTGAACAATCAAACTATAAAATAACATACTTGTAAGTAAAAGGCTGAGGCTATGTACCTTAAAGGAGGTGGAAGGTACAACTTAAGAGCTTTCATCATTGCAGGTCTAGCTAGGTATGGGAGTAGAAGGGGAAAAGAAAATACTTACACAATATGACAGAAATGTGTACAGGCCATTCGTATTTTAATGACTACCCGAAATTTTTCGCGGTCACGTTGGGGAACAAAGTGACAAAGTTTCTTATTAATAACAACAGTATGTCCCTATTATGACAGAATGAAGATTTGTGCACAATGCTTATCTATTAAGCCATTATAAAAGGGTTAAAAACGGCCTTTTCAATACAGTTTTTTATCCGAATATAATTTAATATTTTTAACAATTTTTAGCATTAGAAACTTCTATTAACTCTTTATTTACGTTAGCCTCTTATCTTAAATGATCCACGCGCAATAATTTTGGTTGTAAATTTACGAATTCTAGCCTACTGTATCACAAAGTTATTTAGCATGGCTCTTAATACTAAATTCCGCTTTTGGATGAAATATAAACATAACTTAAATTGTGTAATACAACCTATTATCAACCCCTAAGTAGTCGACGCTTAACATACAAATAATAATTAACAGCTCAAATTGTATACGATATCGATTCGTTTCTACTGAATTTATATTATATTAAAACCCCGTTTGAATCCACTTATAATCTTCTGCGATAATTAATGTTGTTTTTGTATCCATTAGAAGAAGTAGAAAGGAAAGAGTAACCCACATCAATAACAATTATAGTATTTACCCTTCTTTCTTAGTATTACTAATTTGGTAACGGATGCCTTCAACTTAATACTGAGCAGTATTGAAATCCTGAAGAGATAAACTTCTGACATTATTTAACCTAGTTTCAAATTCCGGAAAGCACTTCTAATTGAATCTCACGTCCTGTCTTTATGGATGATCCATAAGCCACGTAACGCCCTTTTTTTTTTTTTTTTTCTTACCTCTTTGACACACTACCCTACCATGTAATACCAACATGTGTGACGTAACTTTTCAAACCAATACTGAAATACATTATTGTATTATTAACGTCGGGGAACTTAAAGTAAGTTCTAAACTTTACTTTTCTACACCGTACATATTCGAAAATTATCTATACCCATATATATTAACGGTAAAAATATTAACAATCTCCACTATTTTAATTAACAGCCTGGTGACCTGGTGGTCTAGGGGTAAGGTGTCAGACTTCTGTGCTGGCGGCCGGGGTTCAATCCTCGGTCCCGGCACAGATTTATCTGATTACCAAACCCTTCCTTCACCTCTGACAAGACATCTTGTGAATGTGAGGAATGCCAGGCCACCACCGTGGTTCGGATTCCACGTTAAACTGTAGGTCCTCCATTTCATCTCACAATCACCCTACCATTACACATTAGCGTAAGTGCGTATAACCCGAACGGGTAGTAAGACGCAGTGCTAATAATAATAATAATAATAATAATAATAATAATAATAAAAATTACCAGTCCCACTGTCCAGCCAAAATAATCTCGAAACCCAGAAGACTTATTAAGCTAAAATTTTGCAGGCAAGTAGCTCCAAGCCAGAAGGGTGCAGAAATACACGGTAGCATTCTCATGGGGGGCCCACGAACCGGGGGAGGAGGGAACTTCCAATAAACCAAATTTAATAAAATCTCGAAGCCAAAAGATCTAAGGAGGTGAAATTTTTCAAGAATGTAACACCTAACCATAGGATGAATACGTGGTGGCTAAAAATTAACATGGAGGGCCATTAGATACTTTTTTTTTAATTAGAAATAGTAAAGTCGAAAACATAAGTTCAAAAGATCTATGAAGCTGAAATTATCAGTGAGGTAGGTAGTCCCTAGCTAAAAAGGGTATAGGAATACTCGGTGAGCGAAAATTGCCACGAGGGTCCCAATAAAATGAAGAAGTATACTCAAAAAGTGTTTATAATTAAATCTTCAATTGAGGAACAGTTTCACACTTACTTTGGAGTAATTATTTTATCTACTCTAGAGTCTTTGATTGAAATCCACCTCCAGATTCTTGACGTCAATAAATATGTTATTATTATTATTATTATTATTATTATTATTATTATTATTATTATTATTATTATTATATTATTATTATTATTATTATTATTATTATTATTATTATTATTAGCACCACTTCTTACTACCCATTCGGGTTACACGCACTTACGCTAATGTGTAATGGTAGGGTGATTGTGAGATGAAATGGAGGACCTACAGTTTAACGTGGAATCCGAACAACGGTGGAGGCCTGGCATTCCTCACATTCACGACGATAAAAATGATTACCATTCGTAATAGCTGTCAATCAAATGCCAATGGGACACACTACACGACCAGAAATTAAACCTTTTATTTTTAAACCGGTAGTATGCTAGTAATATTATATTTTAAACATTAGAATTTAAGTATAATATGGGTTACGTATCACCCTTTTAACCTTACAGCCACTTTTATTAAATAAATAACATTTTTCACTTATGAATAGTGAACAGTTAATCTTTCGTAGGAAAAACTTTATTGGACAGTTATAAAAGTTCTTAAAATAATGTTCATATGTTTACACGTTAGGTTATGATATCTGCAGTTGTAGCTTTCGGTAGATATTATCAATACTGTAGCATTACCTCACAATCCTTTACTTGATTTAATTTCAATTTTATGTATATTTTTATTTTTCATTATAAAGTTTAATTGTTGGGATGGTAAGTGGAAAGGTAAACGAGATAACGTCGATTTTACTTTCATTATTAAGGGAAAATACACTTTATTCAAGTTGTATTTATGGAAGGGAAGCTTGTGCCGATATTACGTCATCATGTTAACATGCAAATAAGTTAAGACTAGATTTAGATAATTCAAAGCTAAACATGTTTTCACCAATATTAGTACACTTTAGAATGCTATATTACATTATGAAGTTTACTTATGTGTTTCTTTCCTAGAAAATATTAATGGTAATATTTGTAGTACATAAGAATTATGGTTTATAAATGTCATATTTTTAGTACTTATATAAGCCTGTCGGTTCAAACTAGTAAAGTGAAATACCGAAGATTTATTAAACATGACTAGTTTCTTTAGCTAAGGGAGAAATATGATTCCTATTTAAATTTAAACTAATAGGCTATATTAAATATTTAAATCTAATTCGTAGCAATATGATATAATATTTAAAGCATTGTGATAAAACACGTATCCGACTAATCTATGATTATATATAGTAATTTTCTATAAATTATATTTAATTTGGAGTTTGTTTGAAATTAAGATTTATGATTGAGCATAGTGTTAACATGCAACCTGGATGCAATAGGTTAAGAAGGTTACCAATTAGAAATTATTTGAGCGGTTATTGTGGAGCTTTTGAGTAAATAGACCGACTTTGTGAAATTTATTTAAAAAAAAAAAGATTTTCCATTAGACATTTGGTCCAAACTGAAGTACCTTACTGGGAATCGAGGTAACTTATGGAAGTTACCTGTGCATTCCCGTTAAATACTACATGTAGTTTCAGGTGGGATTTAATTGAGGTAGCGAATTATTCATCATTTCACTAAGCATGTCTCAAGTCGCTAGCTCAGACTTAGATGATGCACACATTTGATAGTAATTAAACATTGACCCCTTTAAATTATTAATTTAATTTGGTTGGCACCCGCCTCGGTGGCGTAGTTGGCTAACGCGCTTGTCGTGTTGAGCTTGACTGCTGAGGATGGGGAGATCGAGGTTCGAATCTCGGTCTGGTCAACTGGGGGTGGTTTTTCTTAAATGGTTTTCCACTCTCCCTCCACGTAAATGCGGGTTCACTTCCTATAATTCAACCTTACCTATTCCTAATCCATTAGCGTAATTAGTACTTAAAGCGTATAAACCGAACGGGTAGTAAGATGCGGTGATAATAATAATAACATATGTTGCGTGTTTATTGTTTGGAATCTTGTATAATTGTTGTATAAGTATATAATTCTGATTGATCGATCGATCAATACATTGAATGTTAGAATTTAAGTAATATAATAATATGCATAAGTGAAAGTTTGTACTTAGTGAGCCTTATCAAAGTACGCTCGAACTACCTCTTCCATTTTGCTATCATATAGAGGAGGGGAGGGTGTGCCGATATTACGTCATCGGACGCCAAGTGTTTCCCACAAACCTCCGCGGGCGTACCTGGCCGGTTCGCGAAGGGTTTTCTCCCGCGGGAAGAGGTAGTTCGGGTAGTTTACGTCAGGATGTAGCATGGTGTATGTGAAGAAGTATTGTCTCGGAAAGTTAAGAGGGTGACTACCACCCCTCTTGATCTGGTGGAAAGGTTTCAGAGAAAAATTGTACATAAAAAATTGTAAAGGTGATACAGTGCAATAAAATAATGTTTTACAATACTTTACTTTGTACAGGTTTAAAAATATCTATCACTGCAATAAAACACCATAGCTACACGTTTAAGAGTAATGGTTCGACTATTTATCTAACAATTTGCACAAAATCCTTTACACAACAGTAACATCTCAAGCTCGCAAGCAGCCATCACGGTACAGCCGGTCACGTGGTACACTAGTGGGCGTAGGGAACAAATAGTTAAACCCGCGAAAAAGGTCTTTTCAATGTACAAATCGAGATTAAAAGTGCTATCGATATTCACCGCTGCGTTTGACACTCAGTCGACCATAATCACGAGAATGACGTCACTCAGGAGGTGAGTTTACCCGATTCGCTGGCCGCATGGTCTAAGGCACAACTCTTTTAATAGACTAGACTGCTAATTACGGGTGGATCGTGGTTCAATCCCGGCCAGCTGCAATAACGATGGTTTTTTTCCAAATGGTTTTCAACTCCCCCTGCACGAAAATATGGATACACTTCCTCTAAATTCAACCTTTTTATTCATAATTCATATGCGTAATTAATATATAAGCGTATAACCCGAATAAATAGAAAGACGCGGTACTAAAAAAAAATGGTACGGAGCTCCACGCGGACTTTCTCGCTCTATTGTTTGAAAATGGAGATATTTACTCAAAACTCGTAATATATGTGAAACGAAATAATATACACTAGCATACCCAAGCATAAATTGCACTATACTTATGTAAAACTGTTTTTAGTTCCCGTTTTAAATTTTATAATTTTACTTTTAAAGAATTAATGTCCTCATTTATATGTTTGGACCGATAAAAAAGATCAATATTGGGTCCATAAGGGTGAATACTTCTAATTTGAAGGTACACCAAAAATTTCAAAAACTATTAGAAAAAACATTTTAGGAGTAGTCGAAATTTTTAAGTACTTGCAATCAGCTAGGACGATCATCAAAAATAATAAAAAAATATTGAAAATTTAAGATTGGTTCCAAGAAATGGGGGCTCAAAATTTTCTAAACTATTAAGAAACAAAATTAAAAGTGTAGAATAAAATTTAAATTTGTCATGTAAGTAAATATACCTTCCTGGATAACAGATTTGTTTGAATAAATGTAATTCAAAATTTAAAAATGTGAAATGTAAGAGCTCGAAACTAATGGAAATTATGAAATACATTATTTCCGATGTCTTTTAAAATTCAAATTTGAAGGCACGTAAAATAGCCATATCAGATCACCGAATAAGATTACAATTTTAAAATGGGAATAATGTATCCAAAAATGTTTGGGGGGTGTTGGGAGGAGAGTTTTCTAAGTGGATATTTGTTAAATAGAGGTGGGAGGATGTTTCGAGATTTTAAAAACTTGTATATAAAAATAATTGTTCGGTTTTTCTAAGTAAGGTTTTTGAAATAGAAGGAGAGGACGAGAGAAGAAGGGCTAAGTATAGAAATTTCTGAACCTTATATAGTAAAACTCACTGTGGTAGAAATTGAAATTTGTGGGCCAGTTTTAAGATCTACCTCGAACAATCTAAAAACAAATTATATTTCAAAATGTAGGACCAAAAAATAGGGAGGTGAGTCCTCCCTAGAAATTTCCAAATCTATTATTTTATAAACCGCAATAACCAGAATGGTTTAAAATTTTAAAACAGAGTCAGTGAATTGGTTTTGGAGATAAAGTGGAGGAAGGTAAAGTTTCTAATTGTATAGCAACACACTTTTTGGTGTGGTATAAATTTGATATACTAGCAAGTAGCTAAAAATACTACCCTCATATAATCATCAAATAATGAAAATTTGTTCCAAATTAAGGGGCTCAAATTTACACATTTTATTAAAAAATAAAGCTTTTTGTGGTATAAAATTGAAATTTGGCAGTTATTTGTGGGGACCTATATGTATCCATTATTTAATGCATGCAGTTATTTTTGAACTGTGATGCTCTTTTTACCCCATTTTTTTAAAAGTAAAATGTATCTCCCATTGTTTTACTTCTCTTCTGATCACTTTTAGGCAAATATATTAATTACATTTTTAGATTTCATCCTTATTTTGATATTAAGTTTTAGTCAACATGTCTACTTTTCACATAATTTAAACTATTATAAGATTGATATAAAATAATTTAATATATGGTTATTTTTGTTAGGTTAATTTTATATTATATTTGTTGGAAAAAAAAAAGAACAAAGCTACTTAGATAGTTCCCGTGCGAAGAACGTGCAAACTAGCTAGTACATTATTTCCTTTTATTCACAACTAAGCTAAAATAATAATCTCAAGTTCTATTTTATTCAATGTATGGCAATAATGTTTGTACTAGAGGTGAAATTGAGTATGTGTCAGAGTAACACACACAATATATATACGTTAATTATATTAACCAAGTTAATATCCGGAGATATTTCCCAATTGATATTTTAAAATGGACTATTAGATATATACACCTTTTTTATACGTCTATGGAATGGTTGAGGCTGCCAGACCATGCATTTTTATTTGGTTCGTAGGAGTGGTGGGCGTTAAAATCAATTACCCTCTGGCACGAGTTATTTAAGTGCAGCTTTGTAATTGCTCCAGTGTGAGTTTTAAAAATGTAAAAAGGAAATAAAAATTGGGACGGTTGGTATAGCTTATTTAGTTTTTAGAAACTCTTATTTTAAAATATTAATGTAACTATTTAACCTAACGTTCTTTATCTCTTCACATTAATATGTTTTCCTTTCTTAACTTACAGAATTCCCTCTTAACCAAACATTTGACTTGTTGGAATTAATTTAATCTTGGATCGCGCATAACCAAAAGGTTTACAGCCAAGGATGGAGGAAGTGATTGGGTTCTGATTGTGCTTGGGTTCGTAATTGACGTTCAGCTTGTTTTTTTTTTTACTGTAGGCCTACTACTATGTTATATTACAAAAATGATCTGTTGATAAGAGATATTAGAGGGTATGGACAAACTTACTAGATTTACTTAGAAAATCGTGACAAAACGAAGTATGCAAGGAATGCTTAACGAAGGGCCTGACTAACCTCTAGGTGATCCTACACAGTTTATAAACCCCAGTACCCTGGGTTCGAAGGTAGCCCTTGAATTCAGGTACTGATAATCCGGTGTCCTAACGCTCGTAGCCCCCAAAACAGGAATAATGACCCCCTAGACTCGATGATGATTAGTCAGCCCTGTTATCCTGGATCCACTACTATTTATCCTGGATTCTAGCCTGGTTTACCGCGAGGAATGCTGACACTCTGTTTATGTTGTCAGCGCTTATGTTATATTGGTTTACAAGCTAATCACAACACCTTGCAATACTAGTATTTTCATTCATAATACAAAATACACAATTCTAAAAGAGCACACGCCTCAATTTAGGCCATGTCGATTACAACTATTATGATACCATTAGTACACGTAATTGATATGATATACATATGTTTAAAGCCAAAAATATATTAAAAACATATCCTAAATTTTAATATACTTATATATAAACTTTAATATTTTCTATGTTTGTAGCCAAAAAGTAAGGTGAAAATATAAAATAGATTTATAAATTCAAGTACACTTACATCATAAATATAATATAGTGTAATATAAAAATAAAACTTGAACATCCAAATATATTATTTTTTAATTTATTAAATTGCAAACTTACTCACATAAATATAATCAACAAAAATCACACACAAATATACATTTACTGGATTTTATCTTGTACACTTTTCAATATATTTATTTTATTACCTTTCCTTTTAACATATCAATGCAATCTTTCTATACATCTAAAACGTATCAAAACTATAATTTGTCATATTGATTTTTGATATTTGTAAGTTTAACAGAAGGTATTTAATAACTAATTTAATTTGGGTAGTTTAGAAAAAAAAAGGGTCTTCTTTAATATTGACAAAGGTGACCTGGTGGTCTAGGGGTAAGGTGTCGGACTTCTGTGCTGAGGTCCAGGGTTCAATAAATACAAACAATAGTTTTAACCTTATTAACTTGCAACGTGACATGGATCAAGAATCTGTTCGACTTTATTTTTATAAAACTTATACAATTCATTGCTTTCGTCAGCAAATACGTCGATCATTTCTTCAGTCACTTCTATCCGATATATGAGTGAAACTTTGTTATTATTCATAATCTACGTGGCAACGGATTATTTTAAAATTTGGGCTAAATCTTAGTATAACGTGGTGCAACCGTTGTAGGTTTAAATATATCCATTAGCCTTACATGATGAAGGGGAAGATTTTTTTTAGCACCACGTCTTACTACCCATTCGGGTTGTACACCGATGTACTAATTACACTATTGTTTAGTTATTAGAAAAGTTTAATTGAGATGAAGTGCATCTGCATTTGCGCGGAATGAGAGTGGAATCCCGTTTAGGGTAAACTATTCTCAGTGCACCTGACCAGGATTGAACCCCGATCTACCCGTTTTCGAAAGTTCAGACCAACACGAGAGTATCGCGTTAGAGCATAAGGCATTCTAAGGAGTAAATGCCACACCTTAAATTTTATCGGCACAAGATATATTTTTGAAAATCTTCTTTTTATATATATTTTATTATATTGCAAGTTTACTTCAGTATCTTAGTGTGATGAAATTTGTTTAGTACCTTTGCGATGCTGCAATCATCCCATTGGCATAATATAATATTTAATGATTAGTTTGCGAACTGACCTATTCGACAGTTCTTGGATGTATATATATATATATATATATATATATATATATATATAAAAATTATGTATATATGTGAATTACATGGCATTGGCTTTTTTTTTTTTAGAATAATAGGAACATCCCAGGTCCTGTTTTTTCACCATTTTCACAACCCATTGGTACTATCCACGTTTACTTATATTATTGGAATAGGTATGAGAAAGCTAACATTTAGTTGAAATTTACCTACATTTGCATAGAGGGTGAGTGAGAAACAATTCAAGAAAATCCATTCCCAGTTCCGCCGGAATTTGAAGTCCCTTCATTTTCTTTTCATCACTGGCGCGATCCCAGTTCTTGTTAAACAAGCAATTAAAAATTATTTGCTCAAAATATTTGTACATAAATAGGTGTAGACCTGGAGGTAAGTTCTTATTATAGTTCCTGCATACGTTGGACAAAAAACAGAACTTCTCGACATTGGAAAATTACTTTATTCAAGCTAACATTCATAGAAGAATGACACCACGGAATTACATCGTTTATTTTATTTTTTCTCTGGCTCGAGACATAATTATGAATGCATAAATTGAGTGCGAACATCCACCAAGTCTCTTGTTAAAATGAACATCTATATTCAGTTTTAAAAGAAGAAAATATAATTATCACAAGTTTACATTCATTTATTTGGTCTTTTAAACGCAAGAGTTTTTTTTTAGTATCTACTAACCTGTTAATTAGTGTTTTTTAAAATTTAGTATTCTGGTTTCACATTCATTATATGATCTTGGTTGAATTCGATGTACGTTGAAAATATAAAGTCATGGAACATCAGTGTCTTACAAACCCTTGAGTTGCTTCATTCACGAAATAAATTTAAATACATTTTGAGATTTTTATCAAGATCGTTAAAGCTTCTTTTTTTATAAAAATAAAACACACATGAACTAAAGCTGGTAGTTAAAGTCAATTTTGAATTTAAATAGGTTTTTCTATCCTAATTTTACTTTTGTATATTTGAAATCTACTTTTAGATGCTAATAGGTTAAATAGCAGATTTAATTTTTCTTAAGATAATTTTATATTGTAGTTCTTTTGTGTGTTATTTGTATGTTTTGTATGTTATTTTTAAGTTAACTTCTACTTTTAGATTACAAACTTTTCTTAATTGCGTTATCGAGACTAAGAGTATATTTTCAAAAAGTTTGTGGCAATTTCTTCTCTTTTCCATATATATCTAAGCAAATAAAACTCCCATATATTGTCCATTCATTTTTCATTGAAATATTGCAAACCTTTTATTTACTTCTTCTTTTTATAAGAAACTCCAATATGTATTATCTTGATTATTCTTCTTAGAAACCATCTAGAATATTTAGAAAATTTATTTCTGGTTTCTCTCGTTATCCTCTGGAGAACAGCTTTTTCTGTAATATTTTGTGGTTTAAGGGAATATATTTTACATATTAAACGTTACTGCAACCCTCGTGTAAATCCCATTCCTTTTTAGAATAATTACTTTTAAATATATTTAAAAGCTATTCTTCTATTCCTTACACCCATCTATTTCCGATACATTTAAATCGATATCATAATTCTACTTTAATATTTATCACTTAATCACTTAATTCAGATGAATTATAAATTATTTTAAACTTACCCTAATAGCCTGAACGTTATCATATATAACTTATAATATTGAATTTTGGTTAGTTTATATAACTGCTAAGAGCTTTAAAATAAAAATAAATACTGTCGATAAATCAACTTATTGGAAAGAAGTTAATAATATGTTTAAAGTATCGCATATACCACCATCTCAAATAAAGACGGATATTAATATTTATTTTCTGGGATAGTAGGAATATTTAATTAATCCTCATAGCTCCTTTTTTATGACATAATTATATTGTTTGGGAGCAAACAGATGGTACAAGAAAAACATAAAATGACAGAGAGCAGAATGTCTGTGTTGGCAAGCAGTAGTTTTTTAAATGGTATTTGGGATAAAAAAATAGCTTTCAGAATCCAGCCAAAATATATGTTAAGAACAATAAACCAATAATTCAAACAGTAAAACATTAGTTCATAATATTAATTTTAGGAAAATCTTAATCGTGTTTGCTGAGTTTCTGTCTCTCATTAAATTGAACGGGGATTGTTTTTTGTTCTAAGTGATGTTATTATTTATAAGTAGTTGAGAAATTGGTTTAATCGAATAAACAATTTTATTATTAATTAATAAATAAATATTCCAAAACGGAGTACAAACTTTATTGGCCCTAACAAAGAAAACAGGGCAATGTAAAGGAAGTACCGCAGCTACATCAATTATATATGAACTTGAGTAAATTTCTAGTGACAGTAACAAAGTAACACAAATAAAAGATAAATCTACATTTAATTGCCATATAGTTTCCTCTAATATTATAACAGAAATAAAGAATATGATTATATTCTCAAACGCATAACAATTAATAGTTCTTCACTAGTAGTTTATCAGAAGACTGCTACTATATTCCCAAACATATTTTAGCTAACTAGATTAAAACTAAATAACAAGTATTAAAGAACGGAGCTAATAGATATTTACTATTTCCTAGAAATGGAATATTGCCATTATTCTCACAAAAAGTTAAAAGTTCCATCAATTCAAATATTTCAAAGGTCCTAAAGGGACACATAACAACGATAGAGGGTTTGACACATACTCTCACATAAAATAAGTTTACAACAAAAAAGGGTTTATCCTAAATCATTGCATAAGTTCATATTATACACATTTCATTAATTCTTTACTAAAAAAAATGAACATGATGTAAATAAAGTATGAATCCAAAAACTAATTTTGACTCAAAAATTCTAACTATTATAAAGTATTATTTAATTAATTCCAGGTCAAAACGAAATTTAATAGAACTAAAGATCTTAACATATATAAATTACATTTACATTATATTTAACGTACGAGCTAACAAATTAGCTCGTCCTCGAATGAACTCCCCGCCAAGAGTGGTTTTACAGAGACGACTGAATTGTATCCATTCTGAATGGTATCCATTCAAACATTTTCTTAAACAAGCACCACAAATTAAAAGTCTTTATTGTATCCACTAGAAATATTTGCAATATACCCACAAGATCCTGAATTGTATACATCCCGATTTGTATCCATTTAATTGCTGTACCACTAGTTTGATAGATGGCAGCAGAAGAAACTCGCCTTAACTCATTCCATGTTTACTAGAGAGCAGCACTTATCCTTAACTCATTCCGTGTTTACTATAGAGCAGCACTATCTCTATATTAATATAAATAATATAATCCTTTTACTTATTGTCTTATTACTCGTACTTTAAAATCTAAACACATATTTTAGGACTTATTTTTATAAACATTACACAATATATCTGTGTTAAGGTGCTTGTTTTATAAACGGAGATATATATTTATATATAAATAACCCTGGGACAATCTTGTTGTATTTAAATACTATTATTATGACAATTGACAGCAGTAGCTACTTTAACGACGCCATATTATTTGCACACAGAAAACTATCAGTTACTCTAAGCAAAGATTAAAGTAACTTAAATCTAAGAAAGGGCATGGCAATAAAGAAACAATTATTTATAATTGTATGCTTTTAATCTCTATAGATTTGTTTTAAAGTGTCATATCCTATTATCTACAGATAATTTCATCAGTTTATATTGTAGGTAGGGTGGCCTGGTGGTCTAGGGGTAAGGTGTCAAACTTCTGTGCTGGCGGCCGGGGTTCAATCCTCGGTCCCGGCACAGATTTATCTGATTTCCAAACCCTTCCTTCACCTCTGACAAGACATCTTGTGAATGTGGGGAATGCCAGGCCGCCACCGTGGTTCGGATTCCACGTTAAACTGTAGGTCCTTCATTTCATCTCACAATCACCCTACCATTACACATTAGCGTAAGTGCGTATAACCCGAACGGGTAGTAAGACGCGGTGCTAATAATAATATAATAATATATTGTAGGTCTATCTGGGTTGGTGTTGAAGTTGAAGTTATAGGTTATAATACTCAACTAGAACACAGGCATACATTTTATGTGCTAGTTTTGTTAAGTTTGATTGAAAAAACCCGTTAGTGTTTATATTTACCACTCCTCAACGGCTACATCTCCAGACAATATGATTTTATCCCTAGCCCTTTATCACTATGCCCACTATAAGTAGAAATGCCTAACCATTTGTACAGTTGAAGTCAAACGAGAGGGAGGGCAGTGAAAAAAAAATGAAAATTTTTGCTTCTAACTGTTAAATAATAAAATTCATCTTGTGATTTGAAGGGAATTCTTGAGACTATGGTTAAAAGTGATTATGTACCAGTAAAACGGAATTCATTTTTTAATTTTTCATCGTATAAACTTGAATTATATTTTTTGCCCTCTCTACTCACATAAACAAAACAAATCTCCATTTATAACAAAATGAATATCTTCACAGCCAGGGAACACAATATTTGTTGGCTCCCAACATTAAATTAAATGTTCAATTTCCCACCTTTAAACACAGATTTTTAAAATAATATAACCCTACGTCTTCATTTCTTAGAGCATAAATTAGCAGTTTGAAATGTGTTTTAAAGAAGCCAGTCAATTTGAATAAAGAAACTACAATGATTTTTAAAGTACCCTTTTATTATTCTTTTATAAGAAACACGAATAAGTATTTCTCTTTTTTTTTTACATATATTAACATAGTGATAGTGCTTCTCTCTATCTCTAGTAAACACAAAATGAGTTAAGAATAAGTGCTCTCTAGTAAACAAAGAATGAGTTAAGATTAGTTTCTGCTAATGCCATCTATCAGACAAGTAGTGCCGCAATTAAATGTATACAAATCAGAATGGATACAATTGAGGATTTTGTCGGTATAATGTAATGTAATCTTTCTAGTGGATACAATTCAGACTTTTTATTTGTGGTGCCCATTTAAGTAAATGTTTGAACGGAGACCATTCAGGATGGATACGGTTCAGGATTTTGTGGATATAATGCAAATAATTACAGTGGATACAAATCAGGATTTTGGTTAAAGTAGTTTATTTGAAAACTGTCTGAATGGAGACCATTCAGAATGAATACGATTCAGTATTTTGTGGATATTATGATAATGGATGCAAATCAATTTGTTTTATTTGTGGTGCTTGTTTGAGAAATGTCTGAATGGATAAAATTCAGCTCCCCCGTTTTACAGTGCCACTACCGGGGCGTTAAACGCGATAGTTTCCCCATAGAAGGATAGATGTGATCTTATGTAAGGGGAACGAAGGGAGGTAATAAGGGGAGGAAACGTATGTCGACTGTCAGGTGGCGATTCTACACAACAGGCTGCCACGTAATCTAAATCGAACATCTGGAAGGATGTGACGTCATCCCATACTTCTAGAACTTTGGGGAACTGTTGTGAAGTTGCACGTTGTTTAATTACTCTTTGGTTCGTCAATCAAAAATCAACTCTTGTCGTTAGTGGTAACACTTGAATACTATTTAAGTGAAGTTTTTGTAGAAAGAGGGATTGAATAGAGTACATGATGGGTTACAAGCTCATTTGATGTTTCCCATTTAGTCATATTTATATATTTGTTGTTTCTTGTATATTAATTAATGCTACATTTCTTTTATTTAGACAGTGATTAATGATTACTCAATGTATCCAATATTATTGAGTATAATATGATTAAATTATCTTCGTGATAAAAGCGTAATAGTTTTTAAGGACAAAACTTATTGTGAGCTCGATGTTGGATTAAGACATTTTAGGAACGGAAGATTAAAATTTGATTTTTTATGAAGAATATAAAATTGTTATATCATATGAGCTCAGAGAAGTGTGAACCAGGTCGATTTATCTCCTGAATATATTTTCTTAGTTCTGTATGAAAGGAGCAAATTATAAAATTACATTTTCTTAATGATTAATATACTATTTTGGTAGAAATAAAATTTCATAGATTTATAATCAATTATTGTGATTATATATTACTGATTATATGTATACTGTTTATATCTGATAAAGAAAATGATTATTGGTATATCTTATGTTAATCTGTGTTTTGGATGGTGTTGATTACTTAACTTTATTATAACTTTGAGTTTTAGGTTATATTCAAATTTGTAACCGGCTAAATAAAGTGGATAAAAAAAATAGTTCCGAATTTAATGATATTGTAGTACCCATTAACAAAATGTTCACAAACTTAGGTTCGCAAACCCGCTCACATAGAGATGCCGATAATGATGTGGCCCATAACTATATTCGTGGATTCAATTGAGACCCTTGAGCACTTTTAAGTTGGAAACCCCCGCACTAGTTTTTTTTTTAAAAAGTACAAAGGATTAATGTCATGGTTCCTGGAAGGGTGGGGTAAAGGCATTAGGGTTGGGGGCGCTTGAGACTGCACACTCCCGACGAACTATTATTTATTGTATCTTTGTGAGTGTTGGTTTGGATACCTAGGTTTATTAACACATTTTTATTCAATTTATTGAGTTCAACAAGAGCCATTAGTTCTAATTAATTATTTTAAACAACCTGTATTAGTATTCCTCAACCTTTTTCTGGGGATATTAAGTTGCTTAGTAAGAAATATAATAACTTAACGTAGTGTCACGTATATAACTTAATAATTCAAAATTTAAAAAAGGAGAAAAGTTTATTAATATTTTTTTTTTTACCTCAAGTGCCCACTACCCTTATTTCTGTGTCATTGTAAGGTAGCAATGTGGCAAGCTATTTCATGGTTGTCGGTAAGCATCTTTGGACACGTGGAAAAAGGCATAGCTCTCTATTCTAGTAGGATTTACCAGTGATAAGAGTTTGGAGCTATAATCCCAGCCGGGTAACCGAATATTGTTTTTCTCTAAATGGTTTTCCACACACTCTTGACTCAAAATGAAAATGTGCTCCTTTTCAATTTTACCTATATAATCCTTACACCATCTGTGTACACATTCGTATATTTCAGATGGGTAGAAGGACGCAGTGCTCAAAATAGGTTTAGAAAGTTTTAATCTATTCCTTTCTATAACTTCGTTTTTCAAACATTATCATAGTTATAATAATTAACATAAATCTAACACTTAATGACATAAAATTAGAACATTTCTACTTTTAATGATTATCATTATGATAGTATCATCATTATTGACTTAAACATCATTATTATTCGTTTCCAGCATTGACACAATCGTTACATGTGCAGTCTATATGATTATATTATGGAGATGTTTCTAGAAATGTTTGTAACTGTCAAAAAGCTAGTATCGTATGTGCATCACACCATATGTGGAGCATGAAGTTCGTCTTCCGTATGTGATGATGGTAATAGTGTGATAAGCTGACGTAAGGATGTAAAGTAAGGTAGATAGATACGATGGTATGGAAATAGGAGTAAAGAGAGAGAGAGAGAGAGAGAGAGAGAGAAAGAAGTCATAAGGGGAGAAAATCGGAAGCGAAGTGGTAGTATCTTGAATTGTAAACAAATTAAGTTTTTTCCTTCATATTCAGCCTTTAGACACTCAAATGTGTTACATTTATACACAACCTTTTGAGCCATGTATATATAAAGTCTAGAGAAAGTTTTTAAAAATATTTAAAAGCAGTTATTTTGAAAAATAGAAAAATTATTTTGTTGACATAATATATATAGGCTATAATTAAGTTAGTTAATTACCTTTTTCAAATAAGCATAAGCATACTAAAATTTCAATAAAGAAATAAAATGTTAAGGATTTATTTTTTGCCTATTAATTGTTAATAATTAATGATTATTTGAAATATATATATTTTTTATCTTTGGTTTGAAATATATTTTATTTTGGACTTGATGCCGTTGGCAAGACTGCATCAACACGTCGACTAACGAACTATGGTAGCTTTGCCAGTTCGAGTACCATACAAGTCAAGGTAGTATTTAATAATTTACAATACATGTTGACAAAACATTATTATTATTAACACCTTGAAGTTACTTACCTTTGTCCTAACGTGCTAAACGATGTGATACAAAGGATTATAAATGATTTATAAGGCCGATCTCGGCTTGTGTTAAGAGCCTTAAAAACAAAATGTGCTTAAACATAAGAATGATGGCTTATTTTGATGCTGTTTGAACAGTATATGAAGGAGTAGTTAGGGAGAAGGGAGTTAAACCATCCCTCGACCTTATTCTAGGAGAAATTATTATAAAATAGGTAAGAGCAGCTTAGTAGTAATTATCTGGTTCATTGGACTCGGTAATTTGTAACTGCCGCCTACTAGTGAAGGGAAGGGTCAGCAATAAAATGAGAAGTCGAATTCGACTCATTAGCTGAGTAAAGTCAACTTTACATCTGAACTTCAGCGAACTAAGCAAGAATGACACATACATATTTTCTATAGAAAAATTACATTATTGTTTAATTTGGTCCCTCTTGTGTGTGTGTGTGGGGGGGGGGGGAAGACCAAGCCTGGGTCTAACTGTAGGCCAGGAAGGTACAAATAGTCTAAGAGAGTGTTTTAAATAAAAATTTAAAATTGCAATTTCTTTTTCCTAAACCTTTTTACCTTTTCTAGATTGTATTGATATATGTGTGCTAGATTACATTATAGCTATTTTAAAAACTATAATTTATTTTCATAGGCAAGGTAAAGTGTATTCATATGATTGGAATAACATTAATAAGGGGTTTCTATAGCATATTTTTATAATTTACGTAAATGTATGTATTTATTCAGGACATGAAAGGTTTATAAGCTTATCTGATACTTTTTTTTATAGAAACTTTGATAGGGAGCAAGATAAGTATCAAGTTCAGTCGCCTTTTGTGTAGACTTTTATTCGCTCTGGTAGCATAGAGCATTGCCCGCGTTACACATATAGAGGTTTTCTACACGTTCCCGCAATAATATAATGAGTGATGATAGTGATTATGAAGGGATGGAACCAATAGTGATCTTAAGCCTAGCTTAAGACTAACAAAATAAATCCTAGTTAGCGTTGGGATAGTTCCTCTTTCGGGAAAACTACTCATGGTACTATTCGCGAATCGAACTCGGGACCCTTAGATTCGTAGATCGGTGCACTGACCACTATACCACCGGGCCGGTTTATCTTACACGTCTTAGTAGGTTATACAATAACTAAACATTTACAAATATTATAAGTAGGTTGGGTGACCTGGCGGTCTAGGGGGTAAGGTGTCAGTCTTCTGTGCTGGCGGCCGGGGTTCAATCCTCGGTCCCGGCACAGATTTATCTGATTTCCAAACCCTTCCTTCACCTCTGACAAGACATCTTGTGAATGTGGGGAATGCCAGGCCTCCACCGTGGTTCGGATTACACGTTAAACTGAAGGTCCTCCATTTCATCACACAATCACCCTACCATTACACATTAGCGTAAGTGCGTATAACCCGAACGGGTAGTAAGACGTGGTGCTAATAATAATAATAATAATAATAATAATAATAATAATATAAGTAGGCCTCTACAAGCACTGAATGAAAATAAATCCTCCAAATTAATTAAGTAAAATCTGATTTCACAAGTATATTGCTTTAAAAATGAATGATACGACACAATCGCACTAACTTTCTCATATTGTGTATCATAGCTTCGAATAAAATGTTAAAGTATAGTGTAGGTTTTCAGTAAACTACCCTTAAGTAATGTTTTCATAAAAAAAAACATCACGATAAACAACTTAATTAAAACTTTTGATGTTTAGACTTTAAATCAAATTGTTCAAATATTTCTAAACAAATTTTCAAAAAGATATTTTTTTTTGTAAACTTTAGGCCTACTAAAATTATTTTTACAAGTAATTTGTAACAATAAAAACTTATTATTATGATTTATCATGAAACACTATTCCCAAATACCAATCTTAAACTCAATCTTTGAAGTGAATTTAACATTTCCTATGATTTGTCGTAAGTAGGCCCTAATCAACCATTAAATTAATTTATTTTAGTTAAAACTAATATATATTATCATGTAAAATAGTCCTCCTATACCAATTATGAACAAATTCACTATAAATATTGGTTTAAATATTTTAGATTTATAAAAAAAATTAATCTTCATCTATCTACTATTTTTTATCTTAGAAAAACCAATATATCAAATTATTTGTGTAAAATAATTAACACATTTATTTTAAACCAAATCTCTAAGACTTTAAAAAATAATATTTCAATTAAAATAAATGGTACGGAACTACACACGGGCTTTCTCGCTCAATTGTTTAAAAATGGAGATAATTACTCAAAACTCGTAATATATGTGAAACGAAATAATAACCACTAGCAAACCCAAGCATAAATTGCACTATACTTATGTAAAAAAATTTTAGTCCCGGTTTTAAATTTTCTAATTTTGTTTTTAAAGAATTAATGTCCTCATTTCTATGTTTGGACCGGTAAAAAAAATATCAATGTTGGGTCCCCAAGGGTCAACACTTCGTATTAAAATTTCAACTTCCGGTTAAAATTTTTGACATTTTATTAGGTGTTGCAAATCTTCATGCCATCGCATTGCTATTAAATTCCTCATTTATAAATTTTTACAAATAAAAAATGTAAATATTGACTATTGAATCTAAAATGGAGATAGATCATTGTTGTACAAACCTTTCTCCTAAGAGGTTTAAGGAAAAACAACATAAATTTTTAGAGACTTACTTATATTTAATCACTCTATGGCATTGGAAAATTATTGCGTTAAAACTTAAGTAGTATCTCTTTACAACTAAAGCTCACAAAATTGTATTATTATATTCACCAATATCTCAGAAACTGTTGGATTTATAAAAATATATTTCATATAAAAGTTTTTAGTTTTTAATATTACTATAACTTTGCAATAATGTTATTTAGTATCCCAAATAGCTGCGGAGATATTGAAGTTTCTGCTTCTTTAAAGTACCCTAAAAGTTATTTTCATGGGGACATGAAAATAGCCAAGTTTATTTATAATCTTAATCAACGCCTAGATACAAATTTTAATCAAAATCGTTGAACCAATTTTCAGAAATTTTATTTTCTCTCTTTTCGCCCTTTATTAAAATAATCTTAATTTTAAGCTTAAACACACACAGACAGACGTCATTACAAATACCACTTTTTAGAGTTTGGGGGGTCATGAGACGTCTACATCCATCAACATTTCAGCTTAGATTATTTAACGGATGCAATACATTACCTTTTGTGTTCTAAAAGTTAAAAAAATTAATATATTTGCGTATAGCTTGAAAGTTATTAGTTTTATAAAAATATGCTTCAAATAAAATATTTGTATTATAAATAGATACATATTTGTGATAAGTAATTTCATATCTCAAATAGTTTAGGAGATATTATAAAAAAAAGTAAATTTACGCATCAGATCAGAGCTCTTAGTCATTTTACTGAAATACTGAGAGTAGCCATTTTGATTAGAATATTTATAAATGTTTAGAAATTAAATTTAATCAAAATCGTTAGAACCGATTTTGAGAAAGCAACTTTTTCTCTTTTTGCCCTTCAGTAAACTACCCTTAATTTTATGTTTAAATATCCAATTCCAAAAACCACTTGGGGCAACCCTATGCAAACCCTAGATATCAAGTTTTGACCTGAGTGGTGAAATAGTTTAGGCTCTAGTCTGAGGTACAGACAGACAGGCGGAAATTCAAAAGCCACTTTTTCGTATTCGGATTCAGGGAGTCATGAAACGTCGACATTCATCAAAATCTCAAGTTCAATTTTTTTGACAATCACAATACTTTATCTACCTGTAAGATAACGAGAAAGTAAAAATTAATCAGTTAACTGCCCTTAAACGAATTTAACCTAAAAAAAAAATTGAGCTACAAGCTGCAAAAGGGCATATCTAATACAACTTGAATTATTCGTATTTTTTTTATATTTTCTGGTAGCTAGAGTATGTAATCCTACAAACTGAGCAGAAAGAATAAACATCTCCCCAGAACAACATGGTTTCTCTTCCTAGTGCCTATTCAATTTCTTGAAAGATGGAGACTGGACATATTATCTAACACAGTTATTCCCTTACTTCAATGTATAAAATGTATCAAATTAGTGACGCCATCAACACATTTTAAGTCATGTAAACTTTATTTCGGTGCAAATCTGGATATCAAGCGGCTCCACTCTTTGTTTTCTGAAAAACATTCAGAATCTAAAGTTAGTTATGATTTCTTTCGAATATATTTCAAAGAACATTTTGATTACACTTTTGGCTGTCCCCATTATTGTTCATGTCAAACAGTCCCAAGATACCCATTCGAACCAAATCGTTAGTCATTTTAAAAATATTTCAAATTTTTGAAAAAAAAAAGTCACTTAATTAGCCATACAATTTTTTAACCAAAAAAACAAGTATGCTATACAACTTTGTTTGTCACTCTCAAGATAGAGATTTAGAACCAAATCGTTAGAGCCATTTGTAAAATATTTCAAGATTTTGAAAAATCAGTCATCTATAAACTAACCATAAATGAGTGTTTTTTCACACAAAAAAATATATACAATGTTATTTTTCATACCACACAGTTCCCAGATATAAATTTTAAACAAAACCATTCTAACTGTTTTTAAAATATACAAGTTTTTATAATTTCCCATCAGTAAACTACCTTAATTTGAGGGCTAGCATCAGTATCAAAAGGTTTAGAGGAATATCTCTATAAAATCTAAATGTAAGGTTTTAAAATTCAACAAACCGTTTTGGTGCCTTGTCTGGGGATATACAGACATACAGGCATATAGACAGAGAAACAGACAGAATGGTAAAATCTACTTTTTGGGGTTTAGGTCACATAAAACGTAAACATTTATCATAATCTTGAGAACGACTTTATTCACGATTACAATACTTTCTTTTCATATGATGTAGAACAATATATTTTATTTTACTTTGTTTCTCTAAAAATATCTTTCAATATAAATTATTCTAAAGTGTTGACACATGAAGAATATATCCAAAAGATCTGACGTGCCTCTATTAAAGTTGTATGAAGTTTGACCCAATTTTTTTTCTCCCCCGTTATCACTGCGTCATACAACACGTCAAGGTAATACGCTTATGTACTAATTACGCTAATAGTTTTAGTGATTATGAAGGGTAAATTTAGATAAACTGTTTCCGCATTTGCGTGAGATGAGAGTTGTTAGCTATTTTGAAAAAAAAAAAACCTTTAAACACCCGAACGAGATTCAAACACAGACAAATGTTCCTCTTTTCACAACGTTTCGGTAACAGTATATATTATTTAATTTATTTTGATTGGTGGAGTATTTCTGCAACAATATATATTAGTTCGTTTCACAAATCTTACGAGTTTTTAGAAAGTGTCTATATTTTAAGAAAAAAGAAATGGTCTGTGGGGTTCAGCATTATATTTATTATTATTTTATTAGAGTAATTAATTTATTATTTTATTCAAATATGAACATATTCTAGTTTTAATAGTAACAAGACCAACTAAATTAAAACTTTTTACTGACTTAAGTCATTTCATATAATCACAAAAATAAAGACTATTCACCTCGTCTAGAGGATGAATAAAATCACATTAAAATATTTTTATAAAACTACTGTCTACAGTTAACATTATCTTGTATACACTAATCTATAAGAGAAGACTAAACCAATATTTAAATAAACGCTAGTTATTTATTGTAAGCAAATTTGTATTTCCTTATTATTAATAATTGGAGGTGCTATGTCTTACGATAGGTCCATTCCTTTTTTCAATGAACTTAAACCTCCAATGCTTCCTATCCTCTGCCTTCTTCAGTTTCTAGAACTTTTTTTTCCCCTTGAAGTCATTCAATATTTTCATCCTTCTTCCTAAGCTCCTTTTCCCCCTCAACCTTTCCTTCTATGACGTCGTGCAGAAGACATTACCTCCTAAGGATGTGTCCGATCTAGTTTTCTTTGTACCGAAGAATCGCATCCAATTTGGCTCTCTTTTCACCCACTCTTCTTAGGAAATAGACACAGTCATATAACCTTGGAAGTGACCATTGATAATAAATTATACTTTAGAAGCTCAACTAACTGAAACTGAACTACTAACAGATTATTTATTCATTTATATGATCCAAGCAAGAAGATTAACAATTTTACAAGACTTCTTTTTATAAAATATCTTATTTACTTATTAATATAGATCAACAGTCTCGTTTAGAATGAAATAGTTTTACTTGTAAATAAGATTATATTCCATGGCTTAATACGATAGAAAGATTGGTTACATTCCCGTGTATATTACTATTACTACTACAACAACTACTACACAGGTGTGGATTCAAAGTCAAAGTAAAAGGGTCATCTCCCCCCCCCCCCTTCCTGTGGAAGTTAGAAAATTTATATAAAAAAATAATTAAAGTTCAAATTTTAGAAATAAAATACAACACAGTTAAGGTTTATACACTTTTCAATCCTTTTACGCGCAGACACCTCTTAGACCGGGGCCACACGTGCGTTATTAATTCACGTTTTGTTCAATGTTTGATATGTCTCACGCAAGTGTGAAAAAAATATTCGTTTTCATATAAGAATATTTGTCATGTGTACTGAGTAACGAATATTTTTCTGCATTAAGACGGCAGACTACCACACATAAAAGAAGATTAATAATCGCGTGAGTGCAGTTCATCCACGAATACAAAATATCGAGTATGTGTGGACAGCAGGAGCGGTGAAACTGTGGGGGTCTCTGCCTCCCTGGAAATAATCTTAGCCTCCCTGGAATAAATTCCCCCCTAGATGTATTTCAAATTCTCTGATAAATTAAACTCCAAATGACTTCTAGATGCATTATATTGTCAAAAATTTGCCGAATAAGACCGCTTCAAAAAACTACTAGGCTAGAGGCATCTAACCAGTATAAAAAGTCGGTGGAGGAAAGCTCTAAATAGCTTCCAAGGTCATCCAAATTTCAAAAATGTATTGGGGAAGACAATTCCAAATTTTGGATTTTCTGAAAGAATTTAATTTTCAAAATTTTATCGGTGGAAGGCCACTTTAAAGATTATCATCTAGATGCATTTTATTATCATAAAAATGTAAGATTAGTATCACCCTAAATAGCTTCAACGGGCATCTATATTTCAAAAATTTCTAAGTGAGGGACACTTTAAATGGCTTATAAAAGAATATAATTTAAAATAATTAAGTCGAAGACTATTAATTGCTTCTAGAGTGAACCATTTTTAAAAAAAAATTTGAAGGAGGTCCACTCCAAATATTTTATAAACACTATCTGATCTTTAAAAAAATTGGAGAGAATGATGACCATGATTTAAGACATATATAAGATCAAGTATGAATGAGAAACTATTATATGGCTTTAAACATAAATCCAACATTGTAAGTAACTATGTTATTTATAATTATGACCCCCTTATGAAAATGATCTGGATCTGCCCCTGCTACACCACTACTATTACTAATAATACCAACACGTTTTAACATGATATCAGATACCCTTTTGGGAATAGATAAAATATCAAACGTGAAAAGAGAAATAAAAAATGGACACTTGGCCCACAGACTTAATTAAATAATTTTACCATAGTGACTTATAACAGATAAGCTAAGAAATAGACTCGAGACTTGTTTTTAGAATATTAAATAAAATATAAAAGTAATAGATTGAAGGAACTTAATTAAGTATTAGAATTATTAAGAATAGACTTAATAAAGGCATGAAATGTATTTATTCTATATTTATATTTATTGCATTTATGTATGCCATTTATGATGAGGCACCAGTTGAGGAGTACATTGTGCTTAGCTAGACCATGTTTAATGATTAAAATGTGTACTCCTGATAATATAAAAACTACTACTACTACTAATAATAATAATAATAATAATAATAATAATAATAATAATAATAATAAAGTCCCTTATTTGACTGGTAAAGCCGAAGTGTTAAATTTTTCTCCCGCATTTCTCCTCACCGGATCATCCTTGTTGGTTATATCCGCATTTATTTGCGCTAGGAGAAAAGGAATTAGGAAAGTTTAAATTATAGTGAATGTACATGACTGATGAGTGCGAGAACTCTTATTAAAGGACACCCTACGTACACCCAGCTAGAATTTGAGCTCTGAATTCTCTGTCACCGACAAACCTAAATATAGGTCTAATATTTGTTCTACATTCAACATTGACTCATGTTGTTTGTTAAGCAGGATTTGATTAACTTTAAAGTTAAAAAATACCGTTCACTTTCTAAAGTAGTCATAGAAATAGTTACAAGAATTTATAATGCTTTTGTGATTTATTTAAATGTATCGCCTATTCCGAAATAAGTTATAAAATGTAATGCTTTCAAACATCCAGACATATTTTATTCTGTTATTTCTGACCTCGAGTAAAATACTTAAAGCTCACTGTCATGAAATATTTTTTATTAATCATTGGAAATGCACTGCTAAACTGGTTAATAGCCACTACGGGTACACACTTTTTTTTTATGTTGATTGAGCTGTCAGGACTGGAATATCTTTACTCCACACAGATTCTTTTTTGAATAAAATGTGATCTTTTGTTTGAAATACAACTGTATCACAAATTTCCTTTGACAATTAATTTAAATTCTGATAATTCGGTCGTCACATTTTTCTAGGTGTAGTAGGTCCTTCTACGAGCATATTAATTCTTTCCTCCTCTTTATTGATCACACAGGGTAACTTATTTCTAACTTCGAATATCGTCTTTTTTGAAGTCTACAATAACAGCACGAATCTCACTGGATCAATTTTCAGAACGTATAGCTAATAAAATAATACATCAACGCGAAGTACTAAAAATATTTTTGGCAAAACAAAGTGCTATTTTAAAGCCACTTAACAAAGCTAGCAGCCATTGTTACAGTTCCTGAGCTATATATTTTCGTAACACCTGTCTGTATTTTGAAATATTCCAGAATATTGTCTTTGTAAGTGAAGACTGTCTATATTATCCTGGATTGAAAATTCAATCTAATATGGGAAGGTCTAGGTATTCTTTTTATCACATACACGCTCTAAAGCGGCTCTCCTGTTTGTAGAATAGGAAAAAAATGGGGCAATTCCAATTTAAAAATCACACGTTATATTATAAGCGGCCTGTTTTAGCC
Organism: Timema cristinae; assembly: GCA_039000515.1. Lineage (NCBI taxonomy): Eukaryota > Metazoa > Arthropoda > Insecta > Phasmatodea > Timematidae > Timema > Timema cristinae. The sequence goes on from JBCFYV010000024.1 coordinate 27,101,185, forward strand.
ATTATTTATTTAATTGGTTGGTGTTTTTATGCATTGGCTCCATCGTTTGTCTGTGTAATCAGTTTGTTGACTTCATGTAGCACGGACTCTCTCTCTAGCCGAGTCCACAAGACGTAGTAAACGGCAGTGACGTCAGGTCATCATGGTAACCATCCTATTTGGGCTCTGCTACCAGCCGCCCAACAGTCACAGAGTGACGACGAACACATGATACTCTAATTTTACTAGTAGGTGCGCTTGTTGTCTTGTTTTGAGGTGATTATGGTTTTAATAATTTACTCTATAAAATGGGGAAATTATTTAACGAAGAAGATGTTATTGATTTATGTTTTTCCTTATGTAATGAAAAATTATGAGATAAATGTTGTAGATTTCAAAATATGTTTTGATTCTTCTTTTGATTTATTTTGCAAGGGGGGGGGGGAGTAATTGCCCAGAGCCTTTTCTCACGAGTAGCCACTGGCTGTACAAATGTTAACTAATTAGTGTGGCCAGTTATAACAATTATCACTCACAACCATAGCAAAACCTACTGGTTTTAGATTACCGTCTGGTGACAGTAGTAGAACGCCTGGCGGAAGTGCGTGGGGGGGGGGGGGGGGGGGGGGCGTTACCTGGGATGTTATATACCCGGGCCAGACACACTATTAGGATTGGTAGAAATAGGAAGGATAAATAGGACAAACTTAGATTAGGTGTTTTTTCCGACTATTATTGTATGTAAATAAAACTGGAGTAGCTAAAAGATGTGAACTAAAGTAAAGAAGCAGTTTTTTTTTTAAAAAAGAAGCAAAGATTGGATTTGAAGACGAACCAGGTCTACACAATGATAAAGCATTGGCTTATATAACCAAAGTTTCAGGGTTACATTTCTGTATCCATTTTGTCATTTGATTTAATTCGAGCCTAGAATAATTAAGGTTGAACATTAGTAAAAACACCTCTGTAACAGTTTTACAACTGTCAAACATTTGTTTCAATAATCCCTGTTTAAAATATCAATAATAATAATAATAATCAAGCGTGATATTTTTGTGATGAAGTGGTTGCAGGTAAAAATAAATGATATAATACAATGAGTAACTTTGTAAGATTATATCATAACATGAAACGAAGTTTTGATAAACAGTTTTCAGTTAACTACGATTAAGAAAGTTTTCCTTTGGAAAACAAATATATAATCTTGTTGAGCTCAAAAAAAACACTCTTCAATTAAACTAAATTGTTTACACCATTTAAAAAAAAATTAAAACAAAATCAGTGGTATTTAAATGTATATTTTTAAGAGTATAAAAAAAATATTCTTACTTACTATGAAACACAACTCACAGTTAACCATTTTGAACTGAACCTTAAATGCCATTTTAGTAAAATTACAAATTTTCTAAGATTTGTCAAATGTAAACTACCCTTAAATTAACTTATTTTAGAAAAATAAACATCTATTATTATTATTATTTATGATGTAAAATAGTCGATGAATACCAATTTAAAGTTATATGATTAAAGCTATTAAAAACATTATTTTCCACTCTCTTCACGAAAATGGGAGTAGATTACCTCTAAAAGCTTCCTTCCTCGCCTCTACCCCATTAGAATAATTATCATATATGCGTAATAGCTGAACAGACGGTAAGTAGTAAGTGGGTGTAGAAAAATTATTTTATGGTTTTCTAGTCCATCTATCCATCTTTTGTAAGCTCAATCAGCATACATCTGTGCTCGTTAAGTCACGTATTGTCACAGTTACGTGAATAATATGTAACTTTATCTCTAGGAGGCAGACGGCCGATATCAAAGTGCTGCGGAGGTATGACAAAGAAAGCCGTGGATGGATGGATATATGATGACAGACGAAAACGGTCGAGTGACAATAAATAGTGAGATCGACCCGTTACGGTGGCCGCGTGCTTTAACGCTCCGATGACGGGGAGATTGAGGTTCAAATCTCAGTCGAGTGTACTAAGGGTGTTTTTTCCAAATTGGATTTTCACTATTCCTCCATGCAAATGCGAGTACACTTCCTATAAATATAACCTCCCTAATCCCTTAAACCATTAGCGTAATTAGTGCGTAAGCGTATAACCCGAACGGGTAGTAAGAAGCAATGCTAAAAAAAAGTAGTGAAATAGATTTGGGCTCGTCGGGGAAATAAGGGGGAGGTGTAATTCGGGGGGGTGGGGGGAGGTTAAGGGCTTAACGTTACCTATTAGCGCCGAGTTTTGCTACAACCCCCGAACATGCAGGGGATCTGGTTTTGTAGGATGGATTAAGCATATGAAAATGTTTATGGTAACCTCAAACCCTATTATAATATTATAAGTTACACACCCTTTCTGTAACCCTTCCCCTACATTTATCCTAGTTTAAAAAACTTGTTTATGGAAGCCGCAAACCCCTTGGAGCTTTTATAAAAACAATATCCGCCAAACACGTGCCAAGTATACAATCAGTCAGGGATAGTCATCCGTGATAGTACTTGAGTTAGAGGAACAAATAAATACACTCCAATTTTTCATAGGAAGGCCATTTCTTAGAAAATACAAACATACTTTTTGCGACCAAAGTTGATACGTCTTACTAACCGTTTGGGTTATACGCTTACGTACTAATTACGTTAATGTTCTACGAATTGGAAAGGTTGAATATAGAGGAAGTAAACCCGCATTTGCGTGGAGAGAGTGGAAAACCACAATAGCACAATATTTCATGATCATTTCCCATCCACAGTGACTTCCAACAAGAGATCGGGGAGGGGGGGGGGGGATGTACCCATGTACCTATGTACCCACCTCCCTAGTTCCGGTGCCTATGAAGTAGATCTCTAGTAGCGTGTCTATATGTTAGATAAGGCCCTTTCTATGAAATAAGGATTATAGTTACCGTACTTAGAAACTAGAACAGACTGTTAGAGAATCTCCGGATCATGGAGGAGAAATTACTTCGCGGAATACCAGGCAAGGCTTACGGGACAATTTTACGTATGAAGAGAGTACAGACTGGGAGTAACGAGGTGGAGTCAAGTAGAACTTCGCAACAAGGCTTAGAGTAACACATGATTGTTAGTTAAATTTTGCTTCTCTACCTCTTTATTTCTAAGGAGCGGGAGATCATCTTCTTGGAAGGGAGGATTATTCATCGCTGTGTATTATTAAAACCGATGTTCTTACCATGAACACACACATCACAACACAGTCCTTTATTATGGAGAACCTTATCTCACAGCAACTCTAAAGGTAGACTCCTACTGCAGAGTGGTACTGTACCGCGCAGTTGCATGTTTTATTCTTTACATGTATATAAATGGTGCTGCGTTTCCTCCAACTGGGATTCGGTGGAGGGGATGAAACGCGTGGAGGCGCGCAGAATGGTTGAGCGGTTTGCCCCTGTTGAAGAGGGTCTTGCATCGCCAGCAGATCATAGATATCCAGACTCATTGATTCATAATTGTATCTGACATCCCAGTGATTCCCGCCTTCAATACATTGATGGAATTACGTCATTGTGTTGATACTTAGACTATATTATTAATAATAATAATATATCATCACCACGTCTTACTACCCGTTCGGGTTATACGCACTTACGCTAACGTGTGATGGTAGGATGATTGTGAGATGAAATGGAGGACCTACAGTTTAACGTGGAATCCGAACCACGGTGGAGGCCTGGCATTCCCCACATGCACAAGATGTCTTGTCAGAGGTGAAGGAAGGGTTTGGTAATCAGATAAATTTGTGCCGGAACCGAGGATTGAACTCTGGACCCAGCACAGAGGTCCGAAACCTTACCCCTAGACCACCAGGTCACCCTCCCTAATGGATAGTGATGAATGAACAGGGCTAGATTCTGAATTACGGGTAAAAGTTGTAAATTAACCTTCCTTTTATCTAGTCTTATGATACAGGATTAAATACGAATTCAAATGTCATTTGGAGATTAGCTGGTTTTAGCTTCCTTTTCGAGCAAACGATATCAAACTGAATAAAAACATAGTTATCTACTTATAAAGTGAAATAACACTAAAAAATAATGTTTTTATAAGAAAATCACCTTGGTATAAACGTTGTGCAGCATTAAGCTATCATTAATATTAGATTAATTTGTTAAGATATTTTGCTTGGTTTAAGAGCAATCCGGTTTGAAACATCCAATGGGATATGTTAGAGTCATTGAAAAAAAAAAATTAGCTATAAAAACGAAATAAATAGGTTGAAAATGGCTTCGAAAGTTGAGCACTAGTCAATTTCCTTTCAGTTGACATTTTAACAATAACTATTTGTTTAATACTTTGGGAGTCATTCACAGTCCAATACTTTAATTAAAAGGCCTTCCTATATTTTGATTTCGTTTAGTTTAGTTTGTTGTTTAGTTTGTTGTTTTGTTGTTGTCTAGGTAATTTAGTTAGTTCTTTGCTCCGCTACGAGTTACCCAAAGTTTGGCCGTTCAATCCAGAAAAATCCCATTTATATTCAGAAAAAAAAAGCCAGTTTTCAGGAATGTTTATCTTGTTTTTAACTTCTTCAAAAAATAAAAATACAATAAAATATACCCACCTCGGTGACCGTGTAGTCTGACGCGCAACTCTCGCCAATAGGCTAGACTGCTGATGACTGGGATATCAAGGTTTGAATCTAGGTTGAGTGTACTGAGGGTGGTTTTTCAAAAATAGTTTTCCACTCCCCCACACCCCTCCATCCAAATGTGGATACACTTCCTTAAAATATAGACTTCCTAATCCCTAAAACTATTAGCGTAGTTAGTACATAAACGTGTAACCTAAGATATAACATTTATGAGAAAACTAGGGTTGCACTAGGGGTAAGGTGTTGGATTTATGTGCTGGGGGTCCGGGGTTCAATCCTCGGTCCCGGCACAGTTTTATCTGATTTACAAACCTTTCCTTCACCTTTGACAAGACTTGTATTAATCACAACTTATGAATGTGTGGAGTGACAGGCCTCCATCGTGGTTCGGATTCCACGTTAAACTGTAGGTCCTCCATTTCATATCACAATCACCCTACCATTACACATTAACCTAAGTGCGTACAACCCGAACGGTTAGTAAGACGCGGTGCTAATAGTAATAATAATCCTGTGTGTGTTCGTGTGTAGTTTGACAGAGCAGCACAAGCGCTTAAGGACACTCGCTCAACTTCTCTTTCTATCCTATAGTACCTACTCGCCGTTAGCGCTGTTCTTTTTCTACTTAGCGTAGTTGCCCTCGCATTTTTTTTGACTAAACATTTTTATTTAAATTAAATAAGAATGCTATATTATAATAGCATTCACTGATGCCTCAAAATATATATAAGCGATAAAAACACTTTTTATAATAAACAAATTAAAATGTACATATCCCAGTTTCACAAGGTTTAAAATATATCACGTCATAGGACTCAGTTCCGTAGTGTGAAATAAAAGAATAACTTTATGCTGATTATAGTAGAGGTTATCAATAACGCCTTAAAACCAGCCTAGGTGGTGGGGCTAGCTAACGAGCTAGTTTCGTGTTGAGCTAGACTGTCGAGGGTGGGGAGATCGGGGTTAAAATTTAGGTCGGGTGAACTGGGGGTGGTTCTTCCTAAATGGTTTTCCACTCTCCCTCTACGCAAATGGGGGCTCACTCCCTATAAATTTAACCTTCCCAATTCCTAACCCATTAGCTTAATTAGTAGCGTATAACCCGAATGGGTAGTAAGATGTGGTACTAAAGAAATAACGCCTTAAAAATCTGAATCCTTATACGAAGTAAAAAAAAAAATTAACTATCAGTTGAATAATCAAAAGTACAACATGGAATAATTTAATGTTAGAGAAATGATCAGAATATCTTTATATTTTTTTAAAGGATTACGGGCAGATATAATGCATCAAATAAATAGCTTAAATACACGTTTTTTGGACCAGGTTGTTAATAAGACGTTTGAAAAAGTCGTGAAAACACCTGTTTTGTGTTTGTTTACTTTTGAGTCATATCTCTCTAAACAATATCTGTTCACTCGCTAGTTTCGTAGTTTCGTTGGATGTGAATGTTGACTAAGTTAAACCGAAGCACGGCAACATGTGTGTTGCGGATGGATTCATACTTGTTAGTAAGTGCGGCAGCTCTTAAGGTTGTAATGTGAGGAACATGATCTAAGGGCAGTGTTTTTTTTTCATTTATTATATAAAACACATTTTGTTGGCCAAAATATATAAAACATTGCTCCAGTAGAAATATAGAGGTTAATTTTCTTCACATGATGATATTAACGGTTGTTAAATAGTCATGAGCATAGCGGCACTAAATGAAAAAGTTGTTATTAAATTTCAGGACAACCTTGACAAGTATTTAAAAACTACTGAGATCACCATGAGAAGAAAATTAAACTATATTATGTTTGTACTGAAAAAAAAATTGATTTCTTTTGACCAAAAAAATAAGTTTTGATATAAAAACTGCAAAAAACACTTAACTTTTCTCGCGTCCCCTACACTTCCACCTTAAGAAAAGGTGAATGAAGTCAAGTTTATCTGTACTATCCGTAAGTGTTGCTTTCATATTTATTGTAAAGCTTCACTCAAAATTGTTACTAATGTCGAGTGTTAGGTTAGAAATGAAAATGATGTTTCTCTTTGGTACGAACGTCCTATCTCAGTTGGGCCAAACAACCTTCCATTTACTACCAAGGACCAGTTTCATAGTACGCCCTAAAGTACGTTGATATACTAAATAAAAGACACTCACCTAAACTCAAATGGAATAAGATAGCTCACATATAAAACTGGCCCATTCCATTGACTGCAGCAAACGTCCAGTCAAGGTTAGTACGAACGAGTAGTTTTTCGGAGGGATTGTTCCAAACGTCCTACGGCCTCCAAATGACGTGTTGTGCTGTTTTGAAATGGCATATTGTATATCGCGACTTGCTATTGTTTTGTTGTTGTTGTTGTTTTTTGCACCGCGTCTTACTAACTGTTCAGGTTATACGTTTATATGATAACTACGCAAATGCCTTTAGGGATGGAGAAGCCTATATTTATATGCAGTGTACCCGCATTTGCGTGGAGGAAGAGTGTAAAACCAGCCTCAATAAACCAAACCTAGATTCTAACCTCAATCTCTCCATCATCGGGAGTTTATTCTACTGCGAGAGTAGCGTGTTAGACCATGCGGCCACCGAAGCGGGTATACACACTGTCCATTCTTGAAGAACACAATACTGTTAGAAATTGAATTGATCTGTAGAATTTAACACTGTATAGCAGGTGACCTGGTGGTCTAGGAGTAAGGTGTCAGACTTCTATGCTGGGGGTCCGGGGTTCGATCCTCGGTCCCGACAAAGATTTATCTGATTACCAAACCCTTCCTTCACCTCTGACAAGACATCTTGTGAATGTGGGGAATGCCAGGCTTCCACCGTGGTTCGGATTCCACGTTAAACTGTAGGTCCTTCATTTCATCTCACAATCACCCTACCATAACACATTAGCGTAAGTGCGTATAACCCGAACGGGTAGTAAGACAAGGTGCTAATAATAATAATAATAATAATAACACTGTATAGCAATGCAATCTCATCCTCTACATATATTAATATATCACATGTATTTACATGTAAAAAGTTTTTTTGGCACATCGTCTTACCACCCGTTCGGTTCATACGCTTATGTATTAAATACAATAATGAATTTAGGGGTCAGGAAGGCTATATTAAAATGAATTTGTACCTGCATTTGCGTTGAGGGAGAGTGGAAAAACCTTTTGAAAAACCACCCTTAGCACACCCGATCAAGATTCAAACCTCGATCTCCCAGTCATCGGCAGTCGAGCCTACTGAAAGAATAGTGTGTAAGACCATGCGGCCATCGAAGCGGGTGTATAAAAGTTTGTTAAATTTTTTAATTCATATGAAAACTAATACACTGATTAGTCTGGATAGTTAAGTATTCTAGATTATGTTGTATATGCCGTAACATATTTGCTATCTGCAATAATTTATTTGTGCACTAAACAAACTTTTGGATTAAAAAAAACAACTAATTCCACGCAACGGTGTTGGGGTGGTCTTAGGTATTACATTTAGTCACCATTTGTAATCATGCCGGGGCTCTAATAACAGCCAAGCTTACAAAGAGAGACCGACACTTAAGCGAGGTCGGTAGTACGTATGTCTATTTACTTTGGAGCCTCGGGTTACTATTCCAATCATGGTCAAAGATCTATAAACGTTATCGACTGGTGGATTATGTGTTGTGTTTGCTCTGATAGTCCAAATAACAACTGCAGTCCTAAGTCTTAGATTTAAACATTCGTGATCTAAATTAACACAGATGAAGAATCCCGCTAGTGATAACAGCTGGGTATATGAAATGTGCTCTGAAATCCGAGAAATACTCATCTTTTTGAAACTAACTCAACAAAATCTACATTAGTGATATATTAGTGATTGTCATAGTCACATTTTAATTTATTGTTCTTTATTTTATATCGTTTATTAATTTTATTCTTGACTTAGAGTATGTTCATGGTTTATGGTTTTAATTTGCCAAACTATTTACAATTTATCCAGTGCTACTATAAATATGGCATAGAATAATTAAAATAGGCCTATTTATAATGAAAATTATTTCAATAATATTGACGTAAATAACAGTTTAGAAGAATTATAAAGTATACGTATTTTATATACAACAGGAAACACGATAAATACCCATTTCATTTGGTAAGTTTCAAATGTGAAAACCTTAGACCTGTATTTTTTATAGCGGGTAAAATCTGGAAACTCCACGCTTCTTAAGGCCTTTATAACAACCCAAGAGTGGGTGCCTGTGAGATTTGTTTTAACGTATTAACACGTCAAGTCAAATAGCTTTTGATATTAAATTATTAATAGGTACTTATAAAATAACATTAATAATATGGTAAAATGCTATAGTTGTTTAACGCAAATAAATATGTTTTTATTCTCAAAAAACTTCTTCCTATAAAAACCCTATTATAAAAGGGGATCATATTATTATTATAAGGAACTTTATTCACATACTATCTAGCACAAGGGTTGGCAACCTGTGGCTTACGAGCTTGAACATGTAACTGAGGATCTTTAACTTTGAAGGAAAGGGTGGTATTATAATTTTTTTAGTTAAACCTCTTTAAGAGAGAACTTAAAATACTCCCCTTCTCCCAATACCAGCATAATATCTTGAACTTATATACAGGCTCTTTGGATTATTCTTTTTTTTTTAACCAGATCAAAATTGGCTGTTTATCTAAAAAGGGTTACCGACCCCTGCAGAACATTAGGTTTATACACAAGACCAATACACCGATTCATCAGCGCAACTGTGTCTAGTATCCACCTCGGTGGCGTAGTTAGCTAACGTGCTAATCATGTTGAGCTCGACAGCCGAGGACGGGGAGATCGAGGTTCGAATCTCGGTCGGGTGAACTGGGGGCGGCTTTTCCTGAATGGTTTCCACTCTTCCTCCATGTAGATGTGAGTTCACTTCCTATAAATTATATCTACCCAATTTCTAATCCATTAGCGTAATTAGTACTTAAGCTAAATAATAATAAAAAAAACTGTGTCTAGTGAGTGGTTGGGTTCTCCACTTTGAACGTCTCCATTTAGTTAGACTTATGCTTTCCACTTTGGCTTTTCCACGTGGAATACTTGTGTAAATACTCTTAACTTCCGCCACCCAACCGAGCGAGCACTCTGCTGGAGGGAGCACTCTGCTATAGGGAACGGGTCGTATAAGACTGTCCCTAGGTCCGCATCTAAGGGACGGAGGGCGCAGGGGAAGAAAGAAGAGTGATGTCGTGATGGGCTGATGGTCGTTGATATACTCTACGTACACTCTAGAACGATAAATACGTGTACGAAAAGATGAGCGTGTACACGTAAAAAGTTTGCTGTTTAATGACCGTGGTGAGTGTATATACTGTACAATTAAATCACTTAATAGTGGACACTTCTTGGGATTAAAAGAATGTCCGTTATAAAGAAGTGTCCGCTATTTGGAAAAATACTGTGAAATAAAGAAAAAATATGCTTGAACACAAATTTGTGGCTATTAACTTTCTGATTTCTTTAGTGTGCAGTATTAGCTGCAGGATAATTACTAATCAATTACATAACTTACTGTACATATCACATTATATATATAACAATACGCAGTTAAAATGAAGTGTGAACAGAAAGCCTTGTGTAATGCAGGCCTATATTTTGTACGCAAAAGCACAGATTAAACTACTGGGACAACGCCCACTGATGGCTCTGAAGGGTGAGAGGTGCCATCTAGAAGTACCATAGTTATTACTACGTTAACTATTTTAGAAATTTTCACTCGAGTAGGAAGACGGGACTATTCAAACTTCCAAGTGACAGTTGAATTACTAATATCCATACAGTTAGATGTAAGAATGAGTGTTTTTCAATTTTTCACCGCTGTCTAGAGATTGCTATACATTGCTATAGCAGTTTCTGTGTCTCTTATTGAGAAGTTGTTTCAGCGTAAGAGCCAACGTTATTTTGCCGGGTAAATTTAAACTGCCCTCTCTAAAGAATGATCCGCCATTAATAGGTGTCTGCAAAGGGAAATTTCACTGTATATATCGTGACAGCAAACCACTACGATTTGAAAAGTGTCAACAGTAAAAAATATATAAACCGTTGATTCTAGGAACCTTGGTGTATAGATAATATAAGATAAACTACAGTAGCCCCGTGGCTTCTTTGGTGCTGACTGACAGCTCACAACTGACTTCTGACAGTCAACATTTAGGTATATACATAGAGTTTGTCAGAAGTGATAGCTAGCTGCTAAACAAATGTTTTTGTAGATCATTTGGAACGTTAAGTTAACTGAAATTTGAAATTTTTATCTACAGTAACAGTTATGAATTAGCTCTCATTATATTGGCAATATTTTCGGTATATCGTATACCCGTCATTGGCAGTCTAGTCTATTACGGGAGCGGAACCTTAGACCACACGACCACCGAAGTGAGTGTTTGAATACAAACCACCCTCTGTAGAATTTATGTTACTGTAAAAATGGCATCATAAATGCCGATCACGAGTCACCATGCCCGAGTTCCTGTTGTGACTAGGAGCCGTAAGTTTAAACCGATATATTTCCTCCTTCCCCTCCCAACCCCTAACATCTCTTCCGTGCATCAGAATGCGCCAAAGAAATTGAAGGAGAGAGCGAACATCTAAATTTACGGATCTGGGTAGCAGACACTCTAACACGTTCATCATAAACTTGGATTTAAATAATTATTGATATATATGTATTATATACATATATATGTATGATATACATATATATTATATACATATACATATGTATATATATACATACACATATGTATGTATATACATATATATATATTATATACATATATACATATGTATGTATATACATTATACATATGTATGTATATATACATTATACATATGTATGTATATATACATATATACATACATATGTATATATACATTATACATATGTATGTATATATACATATATACATATGTATGTATATATACATATATACATATGTATGTATATATACATATATACATATGTATGTATATATACATATATACATATGTATGTATATATACATATATATAATATCCTTAGGCACAAATAGGTCCTAGATTGCTTAGCGACAAAAGCACAACGCACGAGATCAAAGGTTTCTGGTTTTATTCGCTTATCCAAATGCAATTTGAAGAACGTATATTTACCGGTTTCAGTGGCCGAACGGTATAAAGCGTCACTCTCGTATTGGACTGGTGTACTGATGACAGGGAGGACGAGGTTCTAATACTGGTCGGGTCTACTGAGGATTAATTTTTCTAAATGGTTTCCCACTCTCTTTACACTTTTATGCGAGTACATTACTTCTAAAATGCTTTCTTCCACCATACCTACCTTATTTGAGTAATTATTTTATAAGCGTATGACCTGAGAAGGCAGTAAGACGTGTTGATAACAAAAAATCAGCATCTCGTCTTACTACCCTTTAGGGTTATACGTTTACGTACTAATTATGTTAATGGTTTTAGGGATTAAGACGGTTATATTTATGGGAACTGTACCGACATTTGCGTGGAAAGAGAGTGAAAAATCATTTTGGGAAAACCACCCGAGAAAGATTCGAACCTTAAATCTCCCCGTAATCGGCAGTCTAGTCTGCCATGCGACCACCGAAGCGAATGGTAGCTTACCTATTCAACCACAATCTTTTTAATAGTCAGTAAATACCTTAACGACATATAATATGGACGAATATTTTATTTATTTTATTGATAGATTTACGAATTTTATAGACGTTTAAATAGTGCATGTATCCCATCTTACTCTGTAAAGGTCATTTGGGGTTGGACCCTACCTCCTTATATGGATGAGTGTGTCATACTATTAATTAGAAACTCTATTATTATTATTGTTGTTGTTTTTAATATATTAAGTAGAAAGATTTATTGAAAATTTGCCCTTGATCATATAGGCATTCATATCCCTTCTCGGGCTTCTCGTAATCCAATTTTTTTTTCAATAGCTCTTATAAGAGAAGCCCTATAGGTCGTTGTATCCATAGCGCCAATTCTAGATTTGTCGAATTCGACTTCAATCATAAAAGAAAAGCTAAACTCGGAGAGTTATTTAAAGAAATCCCATATCAATAATTTATCATGTAGAGGTTCTGCTTATGATATTTAAATTTACAATATTCTGATTTATTTTTTTGCATATTGTTACTGCTTTTAACTTCTCTTTAGTTTTTTGTTATTATTGCTATTTTTTATTATCATTATTCATTACTTTTTTTGTAACTATTATAATCATTATATAACATTATTTAGCCATTTTTGTTTATCTTATTTTCTCGTGTAAATATATGTATTTGTAAGGTACTTGTGTACTTTTCAGTGCTGGCCTGTTATAGGCCTTAAGACTGTCGGCCAGGACTATAACAAAGGAAATTGAAATTATTATTATCATACTACCATAAAGCCACATGGCTGACTCATTCACTGACATTGTTTACCCACTTCCAGATGAGCTAGAAACATGAAATTTAGCAAACTTATAGCCTGTAACCAATGGAGAAATTCCAAAAAGTTAAAAAATTGTAATATTTAACCCCCGAAAAAAATGCAAAATGGTGGAACAATTTTAAAGTCGGTGTGGACCTTTCTTTGACTGTCTCTTGTGGCTAAACGGTAGGTCCTATTAAAAAATGGCTCTGGAATTACATTAGTTTACTTCCACTTGCAAAGAAAACTCACAGGAGATTTGGGGGCGGAGCCCCCAACGAGCAAAGTGAGTATATATATATATATATATATATATATATATATATATATATATATATATATATATATTAATAATAATAATAATAATAAAAGTAAGTGTTTGTCTGTGTGTGTGAGATGCCCAGCCAGATCTACGTCACGTAAAGATAAGAAATTTTTAACATAGGTGGACGCAAGGGGGTCCGAATGCACTTTGAAGCCGGATTTATAAAATTTGAATTAGGTTATTTTGAACAAATTTTCGAATAAAAAATTGTTAATCTGATAGTTAATTTCTCAATGCAAATTGGGCACCATTGGGAGGGGGAGTTAATTTTGTCGTTACAGTATTGCGACCTGTTATCCAAAAAGAGACAGAAACTTTATCCCTTGGACATAAAAATGTTGAAGACCCCTCCCTACCTTAAATTATTCGACCACTGAAACAGATATTGCTGGGCGTGGGTTCTACGTATACTATTTACTCAGCATAGATTAAAAAGAGTAGAATCACGGATCTCCTTGATCTACGGATTTTTGGTTGCTGCTAGAGAGGTCATATAACAAATAGCGGAAAGACTAGAAATTTAGTGTTCAACGTCTATTTTACACTGATATAGTAAATAATATTGACGTTAATAATAATTGAAAATACCCACATCAATGTTTAGTTTCTATTCAATAAAATATATATATTTAATAATAAATCCCATAAAAAGAACTCACATAGAAACAAAATAAGATATCACACAAATGTACAAAAACAAAACAAAATTTATCTCAAGATAGTCCTTCATTATGGTTCCCCGCCCTCGATTTAGTTCTAAATTCATTACTCTGGGTTTAACGCACTTATGATAAAACTAATGAACAAATAGCATAACAATCCATTTCAATTTTAAAGTACGTCATAAAAATACATTTAGGTCTACATATGTTAATAGCTCAGAAACTAATAGTTTTATAAAAATATGTTCAAACTTGTTAATTATATTTTATTATGAATATGAAATATTTGCGTGGATATGATCAAAATTGGAGTTTTCCGTCTATATAAAGTAATACCCTTAATATCATTTTCATGGGAAAACCAGAGCTGTAATTAGGTTTGTAATGTTAAATAGTGGCTAGATACAAATTATAGTCTAAATCGCTAGAGCTGATTGTTATAAATGCGATTTTTTTTCTCTGTTTGCCCTTTAGTAAACTACCCTTAATTATGGGGTTAGATATCAAATTCCAAAAAACTCCCTTGCGTAACCTTATGAAAATCCTAGGTACCAAGTTCTAGGCCAAGCGGTATAATGGTTTTAGCTCTAGTCCGACATACAGGCATACAGACAAACGGCATTGCGTAAACAACTTTTTCAGTTTCACGGGGGTCATTTATCAAAATCTGAAGTTAGATTTTTTTGACAATCACAATATTTCTTTCTTTGTTGGGATCAAGAGAAAGTAAAACTTTATATTCATTTTAGAAATATATTTTAAATTGCTTCATACGACGACTAGTAACATATTTTATAATGCAATATTTTAGGTTTATCAAATTATTAACTGGCAGAAATTATATTCCTTGTCTGTAACTAAAACATTCTACAATAAGCTAACACATATATAATTGCAAACTTGATAAATATAAATATAAATATATACTATATATTTGGTGCCAAGTCATACTACCCGTTAGCTTGATATGCCTACGTACTAATTACGCTAATTGATTAGGAAGTTTGTATTTAACTGAAGTGTACACAAAATTGCGTTAATGGAGACTGGAAAACTATTTAAGAAAATACACTCTAACTATGCCCAACCGGGATTCGAGCCCCGTTATTCTCGTCATTGGTATTCTAGTTCAATGCGATAGTGACGCCTCAGACTATCTGGGCACCGAAGTGGGTCATAGCTACTATAACCATGTTGCATCAAGCTTTGTTTCTTTTCTTTTTTAATATCACCCAAGTGGAGGAAAGGCCAGATTTCAGTGTAATTCTGAATTAAAATTGCCTCTTTTTAAGTTTCTATCCTCAGTTATAAATAACCTCTCTATCTCTTTCTTATCATGTAATTGGTGTCATCCAATTTAAGAGCGAATTTACAAAACAAGTTAGCGTCGATTCGACCAACTGTTGAATGGGATCTCAAGAATTGGGATTGGAAAATGGCGGGAGATTATTTGAATGCTTCCCCCTTCCACTTTACATTCAGCCTTCCTAGTCCCTTTCTTCGCGTAGAAACCCAGACATCTCTCTTTCTACTCCCCCTCACTCCTCTCTATCCGTTCTTTCACAACCCCCGCATTAAGTTCCTGGCTGATTCAACCCTTGTACATTCTTTGCATACTCTCCGATCTCGGGTGGAAATTTATATCGTCAGAGAGTTTATTGCAGTAAGGTTCTTAATCCTTTACATGTACTTTAAATTCAACAGATTTACCATCAGGATACGTCACATATTTCATGTTTCTTTAACTTTTTATTGAGGTAAATTTTATAATATATGGATATAATTTGTATTACTTTTTTTTTAAGTCTGGTAAATATCATATAGTAATAAAATTATTTGAAAAATAATGAAAAATATTTTACAATATAAGCATCCACTGTACTAGCTGGGAACTATTTAATATATTTCGGTGGCCACATGGTCTAAGGTGCTAATCTCCCGATATACTAGACTGTCGATAAGAGGGGGGATCGTGGTTCGATCCCGGTTGGGTGTACCGAGGGTTGTTTTTTACTCACTCTCAATGCAAATGTGGCTACAATTCCTCATAACTAATATAGCGTATTTAATACATAAGCATACAACCCAAGTGTGTAGTGAGACGCTATGGTAATAAAAAGTGTTTATTACAAATAGTAAGTATCATGCAGTTGGGAGGAAGAGGAGTTAACTAAAAAAAAAAAAGAATGTGATGGTGAAGTAACTGAAAAAATGGGGATAAAAAAGATTGAAAGAGGGGAGGGACGAGAAACCACTTGAATCATTTCCCGCCATTTTCAATACTAACCTCACATTCTTCCTAGCACTCTAATTCAACCACTGGTCGACTCGACGCCATCTTATATTTGTTATTCCTTTATTCTTTTTCAATCAGATGTCACAAACCAAATGGAGGAAGATAAAGAGGGATTGCTAGAACTAGTCCTAGCTATTAGGGAAAAGAATGAAAGGACATGAAGTAGCCTTAAAAGCCATGTCTTCCCCTTAACTCGTTCAGTCCCAATCATGAAGGCAGTGGCCTTTTTTCGTCCTTAAATATATATATATATTTTTGGATGGGTATATATACATATATACACACATCCATACATATATATATAGTAACTAGATAAACTAAGGTCGTGAATGTATTATACCTCTGCTCTCTTGGCGTATGGAGGAATTCATTTCTGAATTGGGGACTCTGTTAAGGTGAATTCCATTATCCCCAGATGGTAGGATGATACGTGAGAATAACGATGGTGGAAAGCAGAGGGGACCTACAGTTTAACGTGGACTCCGAACCACGGTGAGAGTCTGCCATTCCACACATTCACCAAACGTGAAAGCACACACTTTGATAGAGGTGAAGGAAGGGTTTGGTAATCAGATAAAACCGTGCCGGGACCGAGATTTGAACCCCAAGCCTCTAACACAGATGTCTGACACCTTACCCTCAGAGCGTCAGGTCCCCACTTTTAGTAATATTATAATTATCGTTTAACAAAGCATATTCTCGTCAGATTCTCACCAATGAGCAAGCGCCAAAAGGCTAAAGTTTCATGTTGCTTAACTTTCTATTATCATTAAAGTTGAATATTTGAATCCCATCAGATATATTGAAGTGAACTTTCTTTCATTTTAAATTAGGGTACACTTTATTTAAACTCTACATTATTCATCCCTCTCTTCCCACACATAATTTTAAATACGTAGATAGCGTGGACGGATGGTAAGGAATAAGAGATTCTAGTTGATTGTAGACTCTTAAAGAGGTAGGGTTATGAATTGTCTGTTGAAATAAGTCGGAGGCGTAGTAAGAAAGATGGGCATAAATCTATACTTATAAAATAACATGTCCTGATTGATTGACTGACTGACTGACTGATTCATCATCGCCGAGCGCAAACTATCAAGGCTACAAGCATGAAATTCGGACTGTATATTCATTTTGTTATGTAGGCACCCACTAAGAAAGGATTTTAGAAAATTCCACCCCAAAGGGGTCAAAATAGGGGATGATAATATGTATGAAAGTCCGTTATTTTGAAAGCTACATAAACAACATTTTATATTTCGGTTATTGACGTAAAACAAATAAATACGTGTTTCAAGAATTTTGGAAATTATATTTAATAAGGGATGAAAAAGGGGGTGAAAGTTTGTATCGGACTTGCATTATTTTTGATCTGAGGTCAAGTTATGGTCATCAACGTAACGTAATATTTTTAATTAATCTGTAAATACATATGTATATTTTCGTATTTGTATATAATCAACTTCCACGCGAGCAAAGCCGCGGGCAACAGCTATCAAGTCTAAGTATAAATCAGTGGTGGAGAACTCCCAAAGTGTCTGTCTCTAGGAGGTATTGAGGGATAGTCTTTGTCATGCCCTAGCAATTCTCTCGTTGTAATGCTGTTTGAATGTCATGGTGCAATCGATAGTACCTTCCAGGCAACGCACAGTTTCCTTACAATCCACGGGCGTGTCCTGGACCACAATATAGGGAAGGGGGAGTGGTAAGATATCTTCTACAGGGGGATTTGAAGAGGATAAGTTGGCTCATATCTAGATTTATAGTAATCCTCCACTTTGTCGTATAGTCGGTCAAAGTGTTGCAGTATTCCTGAATTCGTCTGGAGGTGGGGGCTGGTGGTCTAGAATGTGGTATCCTCTTCGAACTGGGTGAGCCTGGTAAACTGCTCCTGGGGTTGAGGGATGCCCTCACAGAAGATGTTGTAAAGCATAGGGAGAGGGCGCTCCCCTGAGGGACGCCGGTTTCGAGAGGGAAGGGTTGGGACAGAGGAGTAGACTCTAGTTAAGGAATAATCACATTTTCATTAGTTTACTGGTGTGCCACCCCTAATGCAATTAACCTTTTCCCGTAACAAAATTTCATTCTATTATTAAGAATAGAAGGAACCAATAACAAAAATAAAATATATATACACCTTAGAGTACGTTGAGAAATGTGTCAGTCTCGTATGGTTTGGTCTTACTGATGCTCAGGTTTAAATCCTCAGTGTACTAAGGTTTCCCACTCTCCCTCCACGCGATTACGGGTAAACTTTCTATAAATTATACCTTACTCCTCGATACCCTTTAAGTGTAGTCTAAATATGCAGATGGATGACAATAAAACGTGAATCACGAAAACAAAGGAATTGTATTGTTTTCAGATATTTTTCAAGTACCTAAAGTTCGCTACAAAAACTTTTCTCAGTACAAATTTGCGTAGAGGCATGGAAACTAATATTTTAAGGAGTCCATATAATAGCTAACGCTTAGATTATGCTAAAAAGGTTTTCATTATTCATTCTGAGCAAAACATACTTGCGGACCACAGTCCTCACACAGTTATTAAGGTGACCCCCTTAATATTCCAGGTAATTTTATCTATTCTAGAGGAACTAACTACTAAATATATTAGTCAATATACTAGTAAAAGTAGCCCAAGCAACGCTTTTCTTTACTTCAACGAGATAGAAAAAAAACGCTTCATTTTAGATCTCTCTACCCAGTTTTTAGAAAATGAAAAAAAAAATGTATTATTCCAGCTTCGAGGTGCACATGTTTGTACACTGGGTCTATTAATTTTTAAATTTCAGACTTCTGACTGTGGTAGATATCGCGCAATGCTCATGACAGACAGACAAACACACTATTCATTTTATTAATATAGTTTATTTCATGTATATGACCTGAAATGTATTTTTAAGTCTTAAGGGCTAGTTTATAGAACTATATTGGTATTTTCATGGAGAGATTATGGGAAATCACAATAATATGGGCTATTATTAGGCTACTGGTTTCTCGGGTTAAAGCTCGCTAGATGCTTAACTTTACTAATAAAATAATTTTGTCCGTTATTTCTATTAATGACACACATTTTTTAAGTCTAAAGAACACCAGATACAAATTTGTATTATTTAAAATTACACTTGAACGCATTCTTTGTCAGAATTGTATTTTACTACTTATAACTTTTCCTAGAGTTGAAACTATGTAGTTTAGATAAAGCTAGACTGTAAATTTATTCAAATAAATCTTAGTAATGTTTGGAAAGTAAAGTTTTTTTTATCATGTTAATTTAAAACAAGGCAAATGTGGCATTCAGAATAATTTATTCTTAAAGTTTTATGCGAAACAAAATCAGTTTCTCTACTAAGAGATTCATAACAAGTTTTGGTTTAAATTTTATACTCTATACTTTCTTTGACCACCCTCAGAATGTAGTGAAATGTAATGAAGGATTGGAGAGAGAATTATTGGACACTGGTTTATTTTCTCATATAAAGAGATTATTGTAATATCAAATTATTATTATTATTTTTTTTATCTCCAAGTTAAGTTCCCCCAAACTAATTTATTCTTCTGTTTGAAAAGCCAAGGTTTAAGCGGATTTAATTCAAACTTGACATAGTCTATATATGTTGTATGGACATACTTTAAGGCAAAATCATGATTTTAATTTCTTTTCTCTGAAACAAAGATTTGTTTTATTTTAATAATTGTGTTATTTTAGAAAATTATATTTAAAAAAAGACTCTTGTATTAATTTAATTTAAAACTTTTATTTTGGAAGGATTGTACATTATAAACAGCCCTGTATACTTGATTTTCAGAGAGAAACTTATTTAAAGGCTTAGAAATCTGTTTATAATCGATTTTTAAACATTTTATATCTAACTCTAAAAGTTTTAATGAGGAAGTATATATAATTGTGTCGTGTCGTTATATATATATATAATATATATATATATATATATAATATATGTATTTTATATCTAGGATGTAAAGAGTAGACCTAAATACTTTCAAGTAGTACGGCAGCACGCGGTGACCTAGTCATTACTGTCCATCTCTCATGCTCTACAACAGCTGCCAAACCCCATGTTCACTTATCGAACATGCTAATTTGTGCAAGGACGAGTCGACATGTAGACAAAGCGCGAACGGAATAGAGGGAGAGGAATCCTGGGGTCTAGATGAAATTATATATATTTTGGGAGGAGCATCACATCTAACACCTTGTCCAGGCCATACGGCTACTTACACTAATTGGGTAGAGGCTGTGTAATATATTATAATTTAGACTTTAAAGAAAGTATGCTGAGTTTCTAGGATATTGTTAGAGTAATCAAGTCTCGTAGATTACAATGGGCAGGACATTAAGTGCGCATGGAAGAATCTAGGACCTTGTTCGGGATATTGACTGGAAAACCCGATGGTAAGCGACCATTGGGATACCTCGACGCAGATGGGAGGATAACATTAGATTGGACCTGAAATAGATAGGGTGTAATGAGTTGGACTGGATAGAACTAACTCAAGATAGGGATAGGATGTAATGAGGTCGACTGGATATAACTAGCTAAAGACAGGGGTAGGGTGTAATGAGGTGGACTGGATAGAACTAGCTCAAGATAGGGGTAGGGTGTAATGAGGTGGACTGGATATAACTAGCTCAAGATATAGATTAGGGTGTAATGTGGATTGAGTAGGATAGATGATGATAATAACTAGCTCAAGATAGGGATAGAATGTAATGAGGTAGACTGGATAGAACTAGCTCAAGATAGGGGTAAGATGTAATGAGGTGGACTGGATATAACTAGCTCAAGATATAGATTAGGGTGTAATGAGTTGGACTGGATATAACTAGCTCAAGATAGGGATAGAATGTAATGAGGTGGACTGGATAGAACTAGCTCAAGATAGGGGTAGGATGTAATGAGGTGGAATGGATAAAACTAGCTCGAGATAGGTTAGGTGACGTACTTTTGTAAGTGTGGCAATGAACATTGGAGTTCTTAGTGGCGTAGGGTAAGTAAAGTTTACAGAGTAGTAAATCATCCAAGGGAAAAAAATCTTAAGTAGGCCTACACCTAGCTCTGGTTCAAAGAATAGCCTCCCCATCACTGGCAAACAAGATCATATGAAATTTATACCCTATTGAAATTATTTTTAATGAAAGATAAATATATGCTAAAATTGAGTCAATACTCTAATATTATCTATGACTTATTGTAACATAACGCTACCAGTAGTTAGAGGTCTTAAGGTCTTTCGACCACAAACCTTTTTTTTTCCACAATTTTAACAAATAAGCAATAAATAGTGATTCAATTGTTTTAAAACCATTAAAGTTTACGAATCGTTAGGGTCAGACTAGTATTTTATGCTTTACGTGTAGTATTGTTAGGGGGTAGTAATTAATTTATGGGGCTGAAATTTAGTATAACTAGACATTCATATGAGGTGTATAGAATGAAATATTTATAATATGTTAAAGAAAAATAGTTTTTAATACATAGGCAATTTAAAAGGATAAAATTACATCATTTTTAATTAGATAAAAATACTCTTCTTTTTATACCCCGATAATTTGTTTTTATCTCATTTTGTAGATCACGATATAATTATTTAGAATTAGTTTTTTAATCTAATTCTACTAGTTAATTTTATTAATATGTCCAAATTGATCATTACAAATTTAAATTTGTAATGTCTATTTAATTAATTTTTTTGTTCTGATTTTATCGATTATAGTGACAACATTCACTAATAGAGCATAATATACCCAGACGATGCTGAGGGTCAGATAATCCCAGATAATGACAAACACAGGTAGAGTAGATGTAGGCTTTCTTATCTTTTCTGCGCTGCTGGAATGGGCTGAGGCATTGCTATTGGCTATCTTTTCCCAGATAACCTCCCTAACTCCATCTATGTTAAATTCCCTGCCAAATTGTCATAGATTCAAGAAATCTTAGTAATTCTCAGTTTAGAATGACCTTAAGTCATAAAGTCACCCAAGACATCGCGTGTCGACTACAGCTATTATCGTCGTCTTTTGACGTCACGAGTCAAAGGGCATGGGCTTTGATAATTTAAGACCCACCAAACATTGTTTTTTTATACTACGTTATTAAATAAGATTACGGTAGTATGGAAAGGGACGCGAGAAAAGGTCAGCGTTTTTTTGCAGTTTTTTTATGGCAAAACAATATTTTTTCGTGCTAAAATAAATATAATATTGCTCCAGTACAAACATATAGTATAATTTTCTTCACATGTTGCTATCAACAGTTCCTAAATATCTATCATGAACATAGTGGCGTTAGACGAGAAACTTTTTAAATGAAAAGTAAAAGCTGTCATTAAATTCTAGGACACTCTTGACAGATATTCAAGAAATTTTGAGGTCACCATGTAAAGAAAATTAAATTTTCTTTTTGTACTGGAGAAATATTTTATTTATTTTGGCCAAAAAAAAATATTTTGCCTAGCTTTTCCTCACATCTCCGTCCATCGCAACTTAAATATTTGAGGTAGTGGTCTGATCTATTACACGTCCCTCTCGTGCCCAAAAATATATAGCCCTAGCATGTGTCCATCACATTGCTAAGGGTATTGAGTTTCTTTGGTTTCCTCTCTCTTTCTCCATGAACTGAATTGCTAAAAACTATAATTGAGTGCTTTGGTTTTTCTCCTTTCCCCAAAAAATGTAGTGGATAGATATGTGATTGAAAGCTTTGGCTTCCTGTCAATCTCTTCAAATTTTGAATTGCTAAAGGTATGATTGAGAGATTTTGCTTATTCTCCATTCTCTCCAAAAATTTAATTATATTTCTATCATTGAGTGCCTTGGTTTCCTCTCACTCCTTGCAGAAATTGAATTATATTGTTATGATTGAGTGCTTTGATTTATTCTCACTCCCTCCAGAAATTGAATATATTGGTATGATTGAGTGCCTTGGATTCCTCTCCCTCCTTCAGAAATTGAATTATATTGCTATGATTGAGTGCTTGTTTCCTCTACCCCCTCCAAAATTGAATTGCTAAATGTTTGATTGAGTGACTTAATTTAATTCTGAAGGAATGAGAGTAAATATGTTGGTATGATTGAGTGCCTTGGTTTCTCTCACTCCTTCTAGAAATTGAATGCTAAAGGTTTGATTGAGTGATTTAGTTAACTCTTACTCCCCCAAAATTGAATTTTTTGGTATATATTGAGTGCTTTGATTTATTCTCACTCCCTACCAAAAAATGATTATGTTGGTATGATTGATGATCTTGGTGTCTTCTCACTTCCTCAGAAATTGGATGTCTAAATGTATGATAAAGGGTTTTATCTTTCACAACTTCATCTCCAAAATTGAATCCTAGATATGAGCCTGTTCATATTGGTAAAGGTATGATTGAGGGCTTTATTTTCTTCCTGACACAAAATCTTATATGCTTTCCCAAGCCCTACATCTAACCAAGATGATTCCTAGTCGGATAAGTCTTTCAATAAACACGGTTCCACCACGTCATACCCACGTGGCGAGTGGCAAAAGATAGCCTGGAGGACACGAGCGCCATCTTGGACCTTCTCTCTCCTTTGTTGTCGTTACCCATAAATCAACAAATGGCGAGCGACAAGGTTCCCGCTGGTCCCAGTGGGAGGAAGGGATAACTTGCTGCATATGATCCTACAATCTGACATGGACTAACTTGATCTCTACGATACTATTACGTGACCCAAATTTCAGTAATTACTGTATACATTACACAATATTAACTCCTCATACTTGATTATTATCTTTGAGCTAATCAAAATAAGTAGCGAGGAATATTGATAAATACTAAGTTGAGAATCGTCACATTTTGTTAAAAATGTAACACACACACACACATATATATATAATTAGGAAACTCCTAGGTAAAAGAAATAATACACCCAAGGTGCACATTGTGAAATTTCACTTAGTACAAATGAAAAGTTTCTACTTTCATTGTTCCTTTGTTTAGAAGTTTACCCACACAATTGTCACGTGATTTAAGATTTTTTTAAAAATATGTATAATATTTTCAGGAAGTTTTTAAGCTATTGATCAACTATCTATGTCTTAAGAAGGCTAGGCAGTATCCTTAAAACCAATGCGATTAATGGTTTCTCACAAATTTATCACCAAGGGAACATTTACTAAAAAAAAAAACGAAAAAAAAACCAGGAATTTACAGAAAAATGGAAATCTTTTAATCTTAAAACTAAAAAGGAATAATTTTATTTTTTTTCATATTCACATTAGTAGGTTATTTTTCATTTATGATAACAACTAATGACAATAGAAGTAGGAACAGTTAACAGATTTGATCTTACATTTATAAAGATTTGTAGGTGACTTGGTGGTCTAGGGGTAAGGTGTCAGACCTCTGTTCGGGGGTCCGGGGTTCAATCCTCTGTCCCGGCACAGATTTATCTGATTACCAAACCATTCCTTCACCTCTGAAAATACATCTTGTGAATGTGGGGAATTCCAGGCTTCCACCGTGGTTCGGATTCCACGTTAAACTGTAGGTCCTCCATTTAGTCTCACAATCACCTTACTATTACACATTAGCGTAAGTGCGTATAACCCGAACGGGTAGTAAGACGTGGTGCTAATAATAATACTATAAAGATTTTTGTTCATAACAAATATATAAATTATTCTGTTAATAAGAAATTGCAGTTTCAGAGTAGCAAAGGAAATAATCATGCAAATAAAATACCTAAAAATGTATATTTGTATCTAAACTTTGTAAATTTAAGACCAAGAAACATTTCTTGAATGCTTAAGGAAACCTAAAGGAAATGATTTTTATTTATTTATTTGTGGTATTTAACGTGCACTTTCTGAACCGACTGATTATATCAGCATACAAGAAGTTCTATTAGCGAGAGTGAAAGGACCTACCAACTTTTTTGAAAAATGTATTTCACATACCTTACACTTTACATGGTTCTTTAACATGCCTCAATCGATATGGGACCAACCCAATAGAAGTTGTGCTACATATATTTTTAACGCTAAAGAAAAATTAAACTACTGGTGGGTTTTATACCCACGAACATCGGGTCCTGAGGCGAGAAATTTACCCCAAGACTACCGAGGCTGACCAAAAAATGAAACTTAAAATAGATTAGATTTGAAAGGTTTGTTTTATGAAATCTGAGGCTGTGAACTTTGAGAGATTCTTTCTTTGGAAAGACTTATGTTCTAGAGACCACTTGGTCACTGGTAAGTTTATAAACCAAGATACTTAGTAAGCTGAAAATTGACATTGCCTTAACTACGTAAACCTAAGGGTATACGGCCTAAGATTTTTTTTTTTTTACTTTCCCATGCCTCAAGCTTGGCGCTTTATTCTCGGAGTCATAAGTTTAGGTAACTTATAAATAAAAACAATCTAGAAATGTTTTCTAACCTAGCATGTGTACTCATTGAAACCTCATTGTATGCGCTTCGGCCTTTTTTTTTTTTAAATCATCAGCTAGAAAGTATTTTTATTTTACTTTTACACACACATTGAGAGACAAACCACTGGTACAGATATTAGGGAAGCTTCAAAACCGAGAAGATTAAATTGTCATAGACATACATATTTAGGCTGTACACCTTGGTAGAGTATTTATTTTAATTTAACGTATGTTACCAGTCTAACACTATAAATCATGCGAACAGTAGTGTAGATAGCTCAAAACAAAAACATAGAGAATGAAAATTGGTTGCATGTAGACTACTTAGCAAAACTTTAAAATAGGTGTTACCCTCACATCTTAGAATGTGTTATCACTTGCTTGGGTATCTCTAAAACCAAAAGAATATCCATTTTGAACAAGACATATACTTGTTACTTGAGGATGTAACGGTTATTGACGATTGCCTAGATCCTAATATTCTATTAATGCTTTAACATGGATAAATGTACTGTAAAGTCTGTTGAGCGTAGGAATTGTTTTCTGAAAGGCCATTTTCTCTACCAGAAATCTATTATATAGTAGGATATTGGTAAGAAAAAAGACCACTCCGAGTAATTCCTACCGTGAATGGAGTATACCTATGAACCTACAATGGGTTTCTAACGGCATTTTAAAGGAGATTATTATAATGAAACTTCACTCGTCACCTAGACAATAGTTGCACCTCTTCATAATACCCAATAATGGAAATACTAGGTAATTTTTTACCTATCTTAATTTTGAATGTCCTACTAGGAGAGAACTATATATATTATTATTATTATTATTATTATTATTATCAGCACCGCGTCTTACTACCCGTTCGGGTTATACGCACCTACGCTAATGTGTAATGGTAGGGTGAATGTGAGATGAAATGAAGGACCTACAGTTTAACGTGGAATCCGAACCACGGTGGCGGCCTGGCATTCCCCACATTCACAAGATGTCTTGTCAGAGGTGAAGGAAGGGTTTGGAAATCAGATAAATCTGTGCCGGGACCGAGGATTGAAGGAGAGAACTAAAAGTGGAGGACCACCATCATTCTGAAGTTTCACTAAACACCACAGATACCTCTTATACGGGATCGTTTAACTTGAGGAATTATTTATTGTTTGTACTATCTTTGATAAAGGTTTTGCTTATTTATTCTCATGTATTTATTTATAATAAATACTCAGGATTTAAATGTTTTGCGATTTATTGTTTGATAATACAATTAATTTAAGTATTCAATCATTTTGTACGGCCGTGTGTTCGAGAAACTTCGTACGAGATCGGAATAGTCTTTCTTTAAACTTCAATTCATAGATCAATAAGCTACGAATGAGGACTCAGAAAATGTAATGAACGTTGTCTTGGATCAGTTTTGGTGAATTTTAGTATTTGTTTACTGACGATATCTCTCGTTCTTAAAGAATGGATAAATTTTCTTTTTATTTGTTATTTTAAGATTGTTTAAAGAACCTTACTGAATTTATAGATCAACATTAATATTTTTGTTTTAATCTAAGTAGTATATCTATTGCCATGTTCTGATTAGACTAAAATTTGGGAAAGAAAATCCCAGAAGGTATTTTTAGAACTCTCTATAAATGTACTTTTTTGAGTGGTGTGTTTAAAATACGGTATCAAAAAAAGATGTATACCATCCGGTATTAGCCATCAGTTCAGTGTCAAGAATTCATAACATCTGAGGAAAGTTTTACTGTATGATCCTCCATATTATTTTGGATATACCTGAAAGGTATTTTGTCAACGAGTCAACATTTGGGGTAAGCAGTGTGAAATCTCCCTCATAAAAAAACTCTCGTAGCTTCCTAGATAAATAAAATTATTAGCTCTACTTTTGAAAAAAAAGAGGGGGGGGGGGGTCGGGTTTGAAACAAACTTAATGCTCAGATGTACCAAACACCATTTCCGGACTACTGGGTGTGATTATGTTAAGAACAACATGACTGAGCTTGCCGGGTTGTCATTTAGCAACTTGACCTATTAAGACTTACATTCGTAGGTGACCTGGTGGTCTAGGGGTAAGGTGTCAGACTTCTATGCTGGCGGCCGGGGTTCAATCCTCGGTCCCGGCAAAGATTTATCTGATTACTAAACCCTTCCTTCACCTCTGACAAGACATCTTGTGAATGTGGGGAGTGCCAGGCCTCCACCGTGGTTCGGATTCCACGTTAAACTGTAGGTCCTCCATTTCATCTCACAATCACCCCACCATTACACATTAGCGTAAGTGCGTATAACCCGAACGGGTAGTAAGACGCGGTGCTAATAATAATAATAATAAGACTTACACTGGTAGTTGGACAACAACAATATTTGGGGGGAAGCATATAGATTACACATAAATAAACACTTCAAAATTAATACGGTAACGGTATGAGGATAGACATGAAATAAATAAAAAGAAAATATTATATCACTTGTTTGACCAGTCATATAATCTTAGGATAAAACATCACCTGCTTGAGGAGCTCCGAAAACTACAATCTATAAGGTAATCTAAATATATTTGAAATGTAAAAATGGAAATATATTTCAAATTTATTATGTAAATTTTTTAATTTGGGAACAATGTTTACGTATAATGTTAAGAGAAACTTATTTAAAAAATATATTAAATGCGAATAAATAAAATAAATATGGTTTTCCAGTAAACCAACATTTTTTAATTTCCCTAATTATTTAAATTAAATATTTAAGAATAAAAATTACACTCTTGAGAATTTAAGAAATAAATATTATGAGTTTAACTGTGGCTGAAATCACGACAGTTAAAGTTGACAAAGTAAAATAATTTAAAATATAAATATGTTAATAGCATCATAACAGGATTAACAGTATTAACTTTCAACTTAAGTACCACTATATATAATATTTACTCTTGTGGTAAAATTTACAACTATGGGCTTATAACATCTTTAAAACTGTGCTAAGATAAAGGACCTCGATAAAAATTTGAATTGGGCTAGCCCACTTCCACTGAGGATAGTTCAAAAAGTTCCATACAGGAGTTTAAGTGATCAGCTCTTACAAAAAAATTGCCACTCTCAAAACTGTGATCTAAACCGATACTAAAATATAGGGTAAGAAATAATAATGGAAAAGATGAAACAGTCTAAAACTATAATAGAATCGATGTAGGATGCTCATTTTCTATTTTAAATTGACAAATAATGAAATTTGAAGCTCGAGGCGTTGAAATGTCAACAAGATTCCCTCTCTTTTGTTCGATCTATATCTTCTTGCCCACACATTAGTTCTCTTGATTGATACTAGTGATACCAACTTGATCATAACAAAGACGATGGCCAGCGTACGTGAAACACAGTTTGTAAATAATATTGAAAGGATTAATTAACTCACACTAGTAAGTGTCCAAATATTACCTCCCATCTTTTTAAATATATTTTCATGTCCTCTTATATTCGTAGAACTGTCATATGTCGTGTTTGTTTGTATAAAATAAATTTTATAGAAATGCATTCTTGGCAAACTTTTCAAGCTCCATGTGCTCGTATTTAAATAATAGTATATACACTTAAAATTTACGAGAAAGTTATTAAAATAGACAGAAGAAAGGTATATTATGCCACAACGTAAGAATTTAAACCCCTATTGCAATTTCGAATATTGTTACCAAGTTTGAAAAGACTTGTCAACTAACATGTTAAGTTATTACATCCATTTCTACGAGTAAAACTAAATTCACAAACATATATAACTACATTAGGAGTGGTCCAGCATTAAATTGTGTTTATTACGTAATTTCAAACTAATAAGAGTCAAATTAACTATCGACCATATTGATAATTACTTACGCGTCACTTTTGAAACCATCTTGGAGAACACTATTGAAGGTACTTAAACTTTAATTTTTGTAAAACTCGAATAATTTAATGATGTATATTCACAATCAAAAGCATATCGGTTTTATTCCAATATCACTTTGAACTATAATTTGTATATTGATATAAATACACTTTGTGTTTGTTTTGTCATAAAACACATTGTTGTTATTCGTGGTAAAGTTAAATAAACAATTAACCTGTTGAAGGCACTGATTTTTTAGTTTGTAAGAGGGTACTGTCTAATTTGTTGTGTACTACCTTACATTTAAGGTTTTGTAACTAGTATGAACTGCCATTCATCACGAGTTTATTACTCACGTAATATATGTGGAAGTTATTCATGGATGACACTAAATAAATAGGATTTTATAAATACACACATCTCAACAATCACACTTGTTAATCAAATCATTTAAGTAGCAATAGCTTCCAGTGAATATATTATGGACGCAGTGAATAAAAGGTCACTATGAAAAATGGCCTGGTATTATGCATAGTCACCTAAGCAGCCGGGAAAAGTGATAAATATTTGTTAATTTATCATTTCTATTAGGCAGTATGCATAATTCTCCACACTCTCTAGGGAATATGATTTGTTAATAATATTTTTTATTTAAAACTCGGTAATAGTTGGCCTTTCCTATATAAAACAAAAAACTAGTTAGCTAGGATAGGTTATTTACGCTAGGTTAGTTAGGTGTTTTAGGCTAGTTAGGTTAGGTTGGGTAGTTTAGGTTAGATTAGGTTAGTTGGGCACCGATTGGTTGACACGTGATCGGATGCTCACTGTTCCCACCCTGCCAGCGATGTACTGCACTGTTTTCCACATAGCCCAAAGAGTGTGGGGAATTATGCATACTGCCCGATCAAAATTATAAATTAACAATTATGTATCACTTTTCCCAACTTATTTGGTCACTATGAATAATACCAGGTTATTTTTCATAGTGACCTGTTTAATTACGTCGTCCATAACATATACACCTATGTCCTGCTTTCTACTTCATGTCAAGAGAGTTCTATAAGACACCTGGTGTTCTTGATAGAAGTGACCGTGTTTACCTTCTACCACACTTAAATATGTCTATTTTAATTCTTGTACTCCCTTGTTAGGTGGTCCACCCATGTCAGGGGTTTGAGAAGCAAGGAGGGATTGAAACAAGGTAATCTTAGGGTGTGCGAGTTTCTGGCTTATTATCTATTACGAACTTAATTCCCTAAGCTACTTGTAAGGGTTAGCTTTAAAATAAAGGAACATTGAAAATTTACATTTGCGCTTAGTGAATCCTCACTATGTGCACCTTGGCGTTACCTGCCTCGGTGGTGAAGCTAGTTATTATTATTAGCACCGCGTCTTACTACCCGTTCGGGTTATACGCACTTACGCTAATGTGTAATGGTAGGGTGATTGTGAGATGAAATGAAGGACCTACAGTTTAACGTGGAATCCGAACCACGGTGGAGGCCTGGCATTCCCCACATTCACAAGATGTTTTGTCAGAGGTGAAGGAAGGGTTTGGTAATCAGATAAATCTTTACCGGGACCGAGGATTCAACCCCGGCTGCCAGCATAGAAGTCTTGACACCTTACCCCTAGACCGACAGGTCACCATGAAGCTAGTTAACGCGTTATTTTCATGTTGAGTTAGACCCATGGACGAGGAGATCGAGGTTCGAATCTCGTGCGTGTGAACTGAGGGTGGTTTTCCCTAAATGGTTTTCCACTATCCCCCACGCAAATTCGGGTTCACTTCCTCTATATTCGATCTTTACCATTCTTAACCCATTAGAGTAATTAGTATTTAAACTTATAACATGAACGGGTAGTAAGACATGGTGCTAAATAATATTTTACTGTTGCACCTCAGGTGTATTTTTAAAAGTCATAAATTGTTTGATTCCATAGATCAATACACCAAAAAATCTTAACTTTTCATACGTACTGTACTCAGGAAAATTTGGGGTGTGCGCACCTTAGCAATATTTAAACAAAAATCACATCGATTGAAAGAATGACGCATTCAACATCGTGACCAAAGTTTGAGTAAATAAAAAACCTGACATAGATAATATGAACCTTCCATGGACCTACTTATATACTTAGGTCAATCTAAGTTTGTTTTCACAAATGGCTGACCTGATGTCTTAAACCCTAAATTCACCTAAAAGGTAACTCTTAAACCAAGGGCACATACAAGATAATATAAACAGACTCTCAACCTTACAGGGGTCTAGCTGAGCTTCTTTTGCCAGCTTGAGTTCTTCAACACTGGGAGTCGCTAGTGTCACTGGTGGGTGATAATAGGACTGAACGTGGCGAATCTAGTGTTGAAGAAGTAAAGCTGGCAAAAGGAGCGCAACCATTGTAAACTGGAGGCTGATTGTTTGACTATATTATTTGTCTATGATCAAGGGGCATAAAAATTGGGAAATTGCTATGAGTATTTACGTTATTCTACTATAAAGCCACATGGCTGACTCACTCACTGACATTAATTTTTACCCACTTCCAGATGAGCTTGATACTTGAAATTTGGCAAACTTATAGCTTTTAGCTTGTAATGGACGGTAAAATTCCAAAAATTTTAAAAAAAAATTGTCATCCCCCCAAAAAGACAAAATGGCTGAGCAACTTTAAAGTCGGTGTGGACCTTTCTTTGGAGGTCTCGTGTTTAAACGGTATGACCTATCAAAAAACGGCTCTGGAATTACATTACCTTACATCCACTTGCAAAGAAAACTCACTGGGCGAGTGCCTATCTATAAAAGCAGAAGTGTTCCTTGAACATTTATTTTTACTTTTGTGCTTACTAAAATCGTGATTCCCTTTAACTGTGCGACTACCAGTGCGGGTAACTAAAAAAAAAAAAAAATAGGAAAAAGTGAGAGCGCAAATATGTTATGTTTTTTTACTTATATATATATGTATTACGAATCTTTATATATAAATCGGGTGATAACAGTTTTGTGATATTAAAAAGCTACTTACACAATATTGTTCATACTCGTTTTGTGATAATGGATTTAGTAGTGATCTGATCTGTCTTCTATCGAGATTTATCATCAATAAGAAATGTCAACCTTTAATTCAAGGACATTTTACAATTATCACTGACTTCACCTGGGCAATGCTAGCCACTTGCAGCTAGTTAAGCATACAAAATAAACATTGTATAACCACTCATTATTTAGAGCTTGTGCTGTAAATACACGCTCTAGAACTATTTTATTGTTAATATTTACAAGCACCCATGCACGATTGGTATCACTAAAAAAATGAATGTTTTTTGTTCTCCTTCCCTCTCTCTTCTCGTCATCTCGTTAGATAGAAGTTCAAAATGACTTGCGATAAAGTAAGTCTCTTTCATCTTGTTAAGTTCAGGTCAAAATAGTTCCAATTTGTGTTTCTCACAAACAGGTAATGGCATTCCTAAAATAAAATGCAGATTAATTTCTTACAAATACATTTTCATTGAAATATGAATATTAATGTAAAAATACTTGTCTTAAAAATATTCATAAGAAATATTTACTCTATAAAACATTTAAGAACACACCATCAACAAATTTAACAGAAAGCTTTTGTAAATATAATCTATAATCATTTTGATACTGCGAGACCATTCATTGAATTTTAAAATGAGACTTAAATTGTACAAATTAATTTATAAGATTATTTTCAAATGCTCTTAAGCTCTAGAATTATGATAGTGATTTAAAATGTATATCTAGGAGAGTAGGAGAAAATAATGAACAAAACTTGCTCGCACATCCAAACAAAGTAGACAGTGGGAAACACTGAAACAATATCAGTGATGAAAGCCCACCTTTTGAATTCGATAGAGAACAAACACCATCCTTATGGATGTAGCAGTCAAATGTTCTAACTATTCACCTACTCCTCTTGTCTTTTTTTGTTATTACTAAAGGAGAATTAATTTTTGAGTTACCATGCTGTCCGACACCTTAGCTCATATGGTAGTTTGTCTGCCTACTGAGCTAAGGGTCATGGGTTCGATTCCCGGCATGACCAAAAATGTATCATTAATGAAAATATGGGTTTACCCTCTTTAACACTGATAAATTCATGGTCGGGGACTGTAAGTTGTGCCTCTCCTAGTCTTATAAGGCATGTGAAGCTACGATAGGCCTAGCAAGCAGGTAGTGGAAAATACATGACTAGCAGGACCGGTCTAAGGCGTGTGCAATCAAACACAAAAATAATTCAGGGGGCGCAAAAATGGCCCAAAAATATATTTTTTTAATCTGAGAAACTATAAGTATAATTAAAGAAAGTAATTTGTAAGAAGAATGCTTATTTCTTAAATTAATATTTACATCCATGCCAGAGAGAGTAGTTTTTTGTTTCAAATTAGTGCATTGAATACATTAACAAAGTAAATACATTTTGAAGGTTATTTGGTGTGACGTACCCCCGTCAACTACATTGGTGATGGGACTATACTAGTTGCTGGGTCGAGACTGTACGATCTATGAGTTAAGGTTCAGGCCGAACCTTTGGCGGGCGGCAGGGGATGGGGATAGGTCAAATGTTAATTTTGATTCTGTTCAGTCAGTCACCTCACCTCCGTGCGAGTGATTTGACAATCGCTTACGTGCTTTACTTATAGTTCGGCGTGTTGCAATTCGTTATTATTATTTTTAGTTTATATGGTGTTCTGTGAAATTTTGCTTAACTTTTGTTTTCAATTATTATTTTGGTGCAAACCTTTTTAGTAGGTTACTGTACTCTGTGAAGTGTATTGTGTCGTATGCTGTATTGCTGTTATTAAGTTTTTACTTTTTTGTGGTTTCTCTTTTTCTAAACAATTACTAAAATGTTTTCCAAACTTTCTGCAGCTGAAAATAAAAAACGGAAAGCAAAAACGTTACAAGGAACTAGGTCAAGCTCTAAACTAATTTGTAATTATTTAATGAAGGCAAGCACTAGTAAAGAAAGTTAAAGTGAAAGTGAAATTGAAACTCAATGTAACGATGATCATCTGTTGAAACAGCGCTCAGAGGAGGACGAAAATCGCCCAGAATATTTAATATATACTAATGTAGATAATTCTAACACCAGAAAAATATATATCACAGTGATAAGAGTTATGTGACTGATACAATCCAAGAAATGAATAATTCATATGACAAATTGAAAGATCCGGCTAGTTGGCCCAAAGTACTAAGTGCAAGTGAACGTGATTTTATTTTTTCGCAAGGACCAATCTCAACAGTATGAGACAGCTACCCTAGAGACGTTGCAAATAGATCATTTTACAACATATTTATTATCGGCTTGCTTCCAACGGCGAGAGGATTAAAAGACGATGGTCAAAGGGAAGTGTATACTGTTTTTGCTGCAAGGTATTTAATACGGCAATCACCAGCACTACATTATTTGATGAAAATTGAAACTGTGATTGAAGGGACATCGGAAAAACTTTTTCCCAACATGAAACTTTTCTAACCAATTAAAAGTGCTACTAAAAATGAGTTGAATTAGAAAGGAGAACACTGGCAAGGCAATTGATGTCGAAAATCAAAGATTAATTGTTTATGAAAATGATCAACGGGAAAATGTCCTCACGAAGATCTTGCCATTTTGCCCAACACAACATGGGTTTTCGAGGAACTCACGAAATCCTTTAGATAAAAAACAATAGACATTTTCTCGGGCTCGTAGAGTTGATTTCAATTCAATCCTGTTATGAAGGAACATATTTCCTGAATTATGAGGAAAGACAATCTCAGATGTGTAACATATTTGGGAAGAACATTCAAAAAGTGTATAAATAGGGTTTAGTTTTAAAATGGCCATGTATAATTATTTTCCACAGTTTTTTCATATGGGGATGGGAGGGGCTCAAATGTGAGTTTTGCACAAACAAAACTTTTGCCTTAGAACGGCCCTGATGACTAGAATTAAAAAAAACTTGCCCAGACTATAGGCTGGAAACAGTAATGGATGAGAAAAAGTAAGCATTAAATAACGTACGTAAGTAATCAATCAAACCTACACTATACAAGTCAATAGCGCCTTTGTTTTGAAGCATGTGGTGTCCCAAGGTCCAACCCCCTCCGCTTTATTAGCTGAAAATATACAACACGTTTCAGTTAGCATTATTTAACTAACGAAGAAAGGTACACATATATATTTTATATGTTGGGTACCAGAGAGTTAGTCTTACTCCACGGCTAAAACCTGACTTGGGTAGACTATACATCTCAAACCAGACGCAAGGCCGTAGCCAGCCAATAATTTTTTTTTTTTGGGGGGGGGGGGGGGGGGAAGGGTTGGTATGCACATCTCCCAATTGCCGAAGTTAGAAAAAATTATTAATGATCAACAGTTCTATAAATTATCTGAAATGTTTTTCATGGTAACACAGCCCCATAATTTGTATTTGTATCTTAATTTTGATGTTGTTAGAACCATAAATAAAGCCCTATATATTTTGATCATAGAATTTCGGGTGGTTTTGAGCACCCTAACTCACTCCGTGGCTACGGCCTTGACCAGACGTATCAGTGCGGTGCAATTTTATGTTTATTACAAGAAAACAATAGAACTGGGACGAGGGAAACCGTTTAAACATTTTTTTTAAATATTTAAAAACATTTTAATGGTGTAATAAGGAACGATTAAGATTATTTGTAATAGAATTCAATTTTTGGTAAAGTTGTACACTTAGTTTTAATTTAGCATAAAAACATATAGATATATGATGTAATATAATAATAATATAGGCACATAATTTGATTCATATATGTAAATATTGGTGATGATAATTAAAAGTTATGATATCTTATAAAGACAAAAATGATAAAATCGTTGAAATTATAACAAACATATAAAAAGTTTTAGCTCTATACATGAACATGTGGACCCTGAAGCAGGATTAATAAAAAAACTATTCAATTGTTTTTATTAATTAAAAACAGGATCATAAGCAAAGCAGTCTAAAAGCATTTCTCCCGGGCAACACTAAGGTACTTTAGACAGTTCAAACTAATATATAAATGAGTCGAGCCTATTAGAAACTGACACGTGTTCACCAACCTATGGCCCTCGTGCCCACCGGTGCAGGTAAAATATACACTAATTTGAACTAATGGTCTTAAGTATTTAAAAAAAATATTTTCTAGTACATACGCCAATCCACAGTGTAAATGTGGGTCTAAATACCAATTATATTAATTAATTTATCTTATTAATAATCAAGGAAATCATTTCAATTCATTTGTTTAACTCAATGCCCCGTGAGTAACAAACAATCAGTGATATTTTATAAGAGGTGTAATAAAAATAAATGTTACTCTAATAACTTATTGATAAGCTGTATATTATTTATTTTTATTACACTTCTTTCTCGTAGATTATGGTGGGAAGGACATACAGCGCGAATGGGAGATTCTAAAACCTTGTTCACTGCCAAAACCAATGGGAATATACAATTGGGAAGACCTAGAGGCAGATGGAAGATGATATTAAAATTGACGTGAGAGAGATACGGTGTAATGTGATTGACTGGATAGAACTAGCTCAAGATAGGGATAGGTAGCGTTCTTTTGTAAGTGTGGCAATAAAATTGTTCCTAATGAAATAGAGTAAGTAAATATTACACTTATTATAAAATTTCACTAATGTTTATTACAGATCACTGTGTAACAAACTAATTGAAATAAATTCCATCTTTATTAGCATGCACATATACATTATAACATTTTAGAAAACATTTTAAACATATGTAGTATCTTCTTAGCCTAAGCCCATTAAATTTCCAAAGCCAATAATAGGTAACAACCTAAATTGGTAAAACATTATACTAACGATTAATAATTAAGATCAATAACCAACATTCGTGTAAAGAAAAATAATAGTAATTAACAAATATTGATAGCCCTAGTCTTTTACAGTTTAATTTTCATAGAAAGAGAAGATACAATATTTTTTGATACTAACATTTATTATGTATGTGACTATTTTATTAGTGTTATTTAATAGGTGTACATACAATTATTCAAAATTAATAGCTTTTCTAGATCACATAATTATCTTGAATACGTCAAAGTAGATCCGATATCTTTGATAGCTATCAGCTATCGTGTCTACCTATGCAAATTGGATTATACCTATTAGAGAGAAATTAAGCAACCAACCAAGAGACCCTTGGATATGCCTCATATACTGTATATTAATTGTCTCATTCTGTAAGCATTTAACATACCTTCTTCAATGCACTTGGAATTTGTTTCAAATTCACGCATCTGTTGATCAAAATTGTCCTCACGATATCATTTCCATGTTGAAGGTTATCAATCATTTGATCTATTCTTTCAGTGTTGACACCAGTGTCTGTCATTACTCCATCTTCCTTTAGAATGCATTCTAATACGCACTGTATCAACAATCAATAAATTATTTAGCGACTGGTGATTGCAATACAAGAAAATGAATCAATCAATCCATCCGTCATGTTTATTTGCGCGACGAATTAACAGGACACACGTATAACATAAATTACTCAGTCATGATAAAATCTAAAAAAAAAAAAAAATTTCTAGCTGTGAAACGAAGATATACAGTAAAAAAAAGTATTGTTGGTAAAAAAAAAATCATACCAGTATATGATGAGAGATAAATATTTTCTTCTAAAAAATTTACGTTTTACAACTTATACTTGACATGATATTATTTATTATGGAAAGCTAATTGCCATTTTATACAGATAATTATATATTTATAAATAATTATATATATTGGATAAGAAAGTATACAATATATTTGCTATGGTTGATTTTTACTGTGTAA
This sequence comes from Timema cristinae, assembly GCA_039000515.1. Lineage (NCBI taxonomy): Eukaryota > Metazoa > Arthropoda > Insecta > Phasmatodea > Timematidae > Timema > Timema cristinae. Next base: position 27,139,644 of record JBCFYV010000024.1, read on the forward strand.
TTATATTAAATTTAATATAGACAGACAGCCTATAACCTGAACGGTTAGTAAGACATGGTGCTAAATAAATAAGTGTTAAAATATATATAATATATATATAATATATATATATATACGAAATCTTGTATTATATCTAACTATAGCTCCTAAAATAATGGCTAAGGTACCATAATCTATTAATAACATTTAGATTGTATTTACAGTAAATGACGTCAAATTTAAAAAAAAAGTAATGTAAGGTCTGAATAGCCCCACTGTGTCTTACTAAACGTCCAAGACATAAGCGTATTAATTACACACCTGTTGTAGAGATTAGGAAGATAGTGTTTTAAAGGAAATGTACCTGCATTTACTTGGAGGGAAAGTGGTGATACATTGAGTAATAAGTAACCTTGGTACACCCTGCCAGGATTCGAACCTTGCCTTCCCGCTATTAGAAAAATTAACCATATAAGCCTGACACATAAATAAGCATCAAACTATACCTATTTAAAATAGTAAAATCTAATGAGGATAGCCCGAATAGTAGTAAGACGCCTGATTAGTCTTTATTTCTGTATATTTGATTATTTTAAGGTGACCTGGTGGTCTAGGGGTAAGGTGTCGGTCTTCTGTACTGGAGTCCGGGTTCAATCTCGGTCCTGGCACAGATTTATCTGACTAACAAACTCTTCCATCACCTCTGACAAGACATCTTGTGAATGTGGTGAATGCCAGGCCTCCACCGTGGTTCGGATTCCACGTTAAACTGTAGGTCCTCCATTTCATCTCACAATCACCCTACCATTACACATTAGCGTAAGTGCGTATAACCCGAACGGGTAGTAAGACGTGGTGCTAATAATAATAATAATAATAATAATAATATTTTAATATTAAATTGGCATTATTGTTTACATAATTAAATATTTCTTATATTAATTAATTATTATAATATAAAATTACCACATTTATCTGTCAACCGCCTTTTTTAATTAATTTGTTTTTGTAAAGGTGGAACATTTTGCTCTCTTATGTTTTTGTTTTTTCTTTAGTCCGCAAAGTAGTTTCTCTAAATGGTTGACGTGCGTCACCACCGCGGCTCATAGCTCTCGTCACTACAATTCATTATCACTTATTTTAATAACCCATATTTCTCTGACATAATTATGTGTATGTGAAGTGAACACCAAATAAAGACGTGTAGTTGGTTCTTCAAGCTCATCATCCCAACCCCAGGTAAGCCTACTTTGGTCACTGTCATCGAATCTTCAGCAGCATATAGGATCCCATCATGTCTACTTACGCAAACATTTAAGTAATTATCTCTCAATCAAATTTAAATCAACAAGTAACCCTTAAATAACACCCACATGGCAATCAACAGATAGAAATGGTCTAGAAAACAAAAATAAATATTATATATAAGTAGCTCCATGGCTTTTTGGTGCTGACTGACAGCTACAATTGACAGCTAAGCTTCGAAAAATTACAGACCAAATTATGTATCCCTACACCGAACCATATGATCTGCAAAAAAAAAAAAAGTGTTTAGCAGCTGTCCCTTCTGACGGTCAAAATTTAGGTATATACCTAAATTTTTACTGTCAGAAGTCAGCTGTGAGCTGTCAAGTCATCACCAAAGAAGCCACATAAATACTCTTAATATTAATATATTTATTGAGTTTTAAATTATTTTAAGGAAAATTTATTGCTTACATTATGGCATTAGGGACTCGAAAGCCCATTGCCACACTTATAAAAGTACGCCACCTATCCATATCGAGCTAGTTCTATCCATTCCACCTCATTATAGCTTTAAGGTATTTTCAAATGTTCGCCTCCCATCTGCGTCTAGGTCTTCCCAATAGTCTCTTCCCATTGGGTTTGCCAGTCAACGCCCTAAACAAAGTTCTAGAATCTCCCATTCACGCTGCATATCTTACTAATGTCTTGTGATTAGTACAGGATATGTAACTCACCATTATGTAACCTCCTCTACTCCACAGTAACCCTAATTCCATTTTGAACCAAATATTTTCCTAAGCACCGTGATCTAACAACCTAAATTTGTTTTTTTTATATTACTTTTAATTTAAATAAATATTGAGTTTGAAAGGTTTGAAATATTTTAACAATACTTACAACGTTTTGGTCATTTGGATATGCTATCAGTTGCGCTATAATTTCTGCAACATACATCAATAGCACATTACATACATAACTGTAATATTTTATTTTAAACTTTTCTCATCCCTCCCTAACTCATTAAGAATTTAGCATTTTTTTCATATATAAATTTTATTATATCTTCTTTGGTGGCCACATGGTCTAAGGCGTTACTTTCTCAATAAATTAAACTGTCAAAGACAGGGAGATCAGGGTTCGATCTCATTAGGTTATACTGAGTGAAGTCTTTCTTAGATGGTTTTACACTCTCCCTCCTTGCATATGCTGATACACTTAAACTAAATTCAACGTTCCTAAGCCCTAGAACATTAGTATATAGGTGTATAACCTAAATGGGATGGTAAGAAGTGGCTCAAAAAAAAATACTATATTTAATTCTTGTTTGTTTGCTTCAATATGGACGATAATGGGAGTCACCCGCCTCGGTGGCGTAGTTGGCTAACGCGCTTGTCGTGTTGAGCTTGACTGCTGAGGACGGGGAGATCGAGGTTCGAATCTCGGTCGGGTGAACTGGGGGTGGTTTTCCTAAATGGTTTTCCACTCTCCCTCCACGCAAATGCGGGTTCATTTCCTCTAATTCAACCTTACAAATTCCTAATCCAATAGCGTAATTAGTACTTAAAGCGTATAACTCGAACGGGTAGTAAGACGCGGTGCTAAATATAAATAAATAAAATAAATAAATAGATAATGTGAGTCATATTGGTTGAAATTGCGATTATCGACATTTTATTGTAGACAGTTTTTGTTTAGGCAGAAAACACTACATGTCTTGCGATTTAGCTATAAGGTACGATTACCTTGGTGTGCCTCGCATCTTTGACCAGCGACCGGACTGGTTTCCATAGTTTGTCATGTGGCCAGTTCTTAGAGACGACTGCGACCAGTGACCGGACTGGTTTCCATAGTTTGTCATGTGGCCAGTTTCTTAGAGACGACTGCGACCAGCGACCGGACTGGTTTCCATAGTTTGTCATGTGGCCAGTTTCTTAGAGACGACTGCGACCAGCGACCGGACTGGTTTCCATAGTTTGTCATGTGGCCAGTTTCTTAGAGGCGACTGCGACCAGCGACTGGACTGGTTTCCATAGTTTGTCATGTGGCCAGTTCCTTAGAGACGACTGCGACCAGCGACCGGACTGGTTTCCATAGTTTGTCATCTGGCCAGTTCCTTAGACGACTGCGACCAGCGACCGGACTAGTTTCCATAGTTTGTTATGTGGCCAGTTCCTTAGAGACGACTGCGACCAGCGACCGGACTAGTTTCCATAGTTTGCCATGTGGCCAGTTTCTTAGAGCGACAGCGACCGGACTGGTTTCCATAGTTTGTTATGTGGCCAGTTCCTTAGAGACGACTGCGACCAGCGACCGGACTAGTTTCCATAGTTTGCCATGTGGCCAGTTTCTTAGAGGTGACCAGCGACCGACTAGTTTCCATAGTTTGCCATGTGGCCAGTTTCTTAGAGGCGACCAGCGACGGACTGGTTTCCATAGTTTGTTATGTGGCCAGTTCCTTAGAGACGACTGCGACCAGCGACCGGACTAGTTTCCATAGTTTGCCATGTGGCCAGTTTCTTAGAGGTGACCAGCGACCGGACTAGTTTCCATAGTTTGCCATGTGGCCAGTTTCTTAGAGGCGACCAGCGACCGACTGGTTTCCATAGTTTGTTATGTGGCCAGTTTCTTAGAGACGACTGCGACCAGAGTGTGCGTCTAGCGTCTCTACATTGCATCTGCGTCCATCGAGCAAACGTTGTTTTATTAGAGTTGTATTTGGTTTTGTGTTTGATTGGACTGGTTTTGAAAATGGTATAAAATTTCCCCGTAGAAGAGGACGAAAATTTAATTGAAAAGGTGGAAAAATACCCATCAATTTTTGACATATCTTCACCAGTGTATCGGGACCAAAATGTGAGGGATAACACATGGAAATAGATATCAGATGTATCTTCTCGATCAAGTTAGTATTTTTTATCCACACTATTCCAAAATAACATGGAACATTAAATAAAAAACAAATGAAAAACACTGATAACTATGGAACGTTCTGTACTGCACATAAAATTAACCACGACTGGCGATCAAGAGCCGCATCTAGGGAAACACTGTATCCCACGTCTGTGACTCATCACCCTACGTTTGCGGTCGCAGACGTGAGACGCGTGACACGCCGAGGGAATCCTACCATTAGGAGTGCACGTCCGAAAAGTGGGTGCGACTGATTGTAGACGAGCCATAAGTGAACGTTACGTTACATGAACGTTAAGTTAATCGTGAACTCAGTATTAATCTTACTATAAAAACACAATTAGAACATCTTTGTTAATTTTGTTGGGTGACCTGGTGGTCTAGGGGTAAGGTGTCAGACTTCTGTGCTGGCGGCCGGGGTTCAATCCTCGGTCCCGGCACAGATTTATCTGATTTCCAAACCCTTCCTACACCTCTGACAAGACATCTTGTGAATGTGTGGAATGCCAGGCCGCCACCGTGGTTCGGATTCCACGCTAAACTGTAGGTCCTTCATTTCATCTCACTATCACCCTACCATTACACATTAGCGTAAGTGCGTATAATCCGAACGGGTAGTAAGACGCGGTGCTAATAATAATAATATTTAATATAGTCTCTTAGCCTGTAATTTAACAAACGTCTAACTTATAACAAGAGTTTGAGAATCATCATGTTCAAACATTTAACTCCGTCAGCCTCTCTCTCTCTTCAAGTACTTTACTGGGTACGACTCTCTGTTGTAGTGAAGCTCTGGTATGCTGGCGGGTAATTTTATATCTCCAGTAATCAATATAAATTTATATTTTGAATGTGCTCAAGGAGGATGAAAATTAAAAGTCGATTGTCCATATCAGCGCTGTTAATTTACAGGTGTCCCAAATAAAACCAGCCACAAACGCAAAATATTTCAGAGTTTGTGATTGAAATCCGCACCACAAGCCGCTATGCAGAGTTTCAATAAATAAACGTATAATAGTCGGCGAGATGGACTATACATATCGAATGGTGGCGCACTTTTGGAACAAGTATTTTGAAATGTTTTACACAGTTTAGAGTGCTTTTCTTTCGGGACAGTTTGTACAAACGAGAGGGCTTGCATTTACTGAAACATGTATCAAACTATTTTAAAATGTGGTCATGACCATATAGAAGTAATAGTTGAGTCAACCTTAATGGGAGTGAGTACGGTGCTGTAGCTTAAATAACGTCACAGACCAATATCTATTTAGGTTGACCCCAGTGCAGCGGCAAGGCCTAGGCATTCATGGTTTAGGAATAATAGACCCACCTAGATTTATTGTAAGTAAAGTTGGTGTATTTTTTAATTTAATTAAATCTACTACATTTTTTTTGCATCCATTACTGTGTTTAGCTTGTGGCCTGGGTCAGTTTTTTATTCAAACTTAAGACTAAGACAGGCACAACATAGTCCCCGGCCGTTAATTTAGCAATGTTAAAGGGGAAACCTACATTTCACCAATAATAATTTCTTCCGCCATTCCGGGAATTGAATCTGGGACCCTTATCTCTGTAGACAGACAGCCTATTGATTGAGCTAGGGTGTTGTATTATGTTTACTACTATTTTTATAGTAAATCCAGTATTGAATATAGTATTACAAAAAAAACCTGATATATATCTTAAAATGAGGTATGTGCGACGTGTGCACTTTTTTCTGGTTAATGATGATTACGGAATTCTCCCCCACGCCACATGTACGGACATGCAAACCGATTCTCGTGTCAGTGTATTCATTATGTAGACCTACCTTAGTTTTTCACTTTAATCCTTTTTTCTTCTTCACTTTTTCACTTTCCCACATTTTTTCTTTCGTAATTTTCTGTTTTTAAATAATTACAAAATTTTCACATTTCATAATTATTCCCGTCCCACGAAAATCAGTTTTAGACCATTAGTTTGAGAATTAATAGTCTCCACTGGAGCAAGTTGTTACTTTAATTGATATCTCTCAGTCTCACGTATAGCTCTAACTAATATTATGAAAGTAGCAGAGAAATGAACGATAGTCGTAATAAGATTCAATACACAGCCACTCCCTGTTATTATGGAGTGGAGGTATTGCGTGTAGTAAGGGTCGGGTTGGTGTATGCATTTCGATGGAACTGGCAGATTGATGTGTTATATTACTTTCTGGCTCAGTGACAACCTCCTAATTTCCGTTATACACCTCTTCAGTTTCGGCATAGGCCACAGATCAGGTATACACCAGACTCACAGCCACCAGGTTAAAATGGTTGCGCTTCGTGGGAGAGAGTTTGAGTCCTTTAACACGGGTATCGCAAGGTGCTATCAATGACTTGTTTTTTTAATTTCATTTTAAACAATGGTTTCACTAGAGATAATTATAAAAATATTCTTCTCAAGTCTATTGTCTGGCTTACTCAGACAGTACATTACGATTAAAATTGCACCCTCTATGACGAACATGTCAAAAGTGAGTCGTCTAACATCTGCACATTTGGAAGTGTATATAACACTGAGAATTGCCACTAGCGAACCCCAGTGTTGAGGAACTCAACCTGGTTCAAGGAGCGGAGCGAAACTTCCAAAGGATGAGGATCTGGCGTATCCTTGTTTGTAGCGGCACCCTAAATATCATAAAATATTTTTGTATCCTCCTAGTTTTTACTAACATATTAATCATTAAGATTTATTCTAAAATAATTGCTTTATTTACAGATAATTACGAACAAATAAAAAAAAGAGAAATTAGCTTACCTAATATATAAATATTGGGGACCTCTGCTTATGAACACTTTAAACTAATTTTTCTATTCTTTTTTAAATTGTATTGCTTGGTGCTATTCGTATGCAGAAGTCAATTCGGAGTCGATTTCAATGCTCGTTTTAATATTTACCATTGTGGAAAATCCCTTTTCACATAAATAAGTAAAAAACAAAGGGCATCAAGTTTTGAATGGTGATGGTAAACAGATGAGATTATTTGTACTATCCGTGATTTATATTATCCGTGCTTCCCCTCCTCCTCATTACCCCGGAAAATCGAGAATCTACTGTACTTACATGCTTACAATCATCGAATTATTTCTTTCAAAACGTCAAATTTAAGATAATTGACTTCAGTAATAAGCAAATAACATTTTAAATTATTTTTTCAAGGGCCCCCCAAAAAATCTTTCATGCCATCCCAGTGGGCCGTGGACCCCGGGTTAATAATCACTGGCCTAGTCCTTACAGCTTACCGTGAAACTATTGAGGAACCAACCAGCCTTCGGGGTAGAGTACTTACTATACATATAACCTGATTTGTTTGGAGGAACAATAAAGAAAATTAAAACAAATTTCTTTGCGGCCAACATTGATAACATTTTATTATATTATTTGTGTTATTTTATAGGTATTAAAAACAATATCAAACGTGACAGTGTATGATAACCATGACTTAACGTATGGACATATTAAAATTGTTTTAGTAACTTTAGTTCTTCCTACCAAAATCATACTGTACATACAAATTATATTCCTCTTCACCTCTACGCAAATATATTAGATCTAAATTCTACCTTCCTCATTCCTAACCCATTAGTGAAATGCTTTAACGTTTAGTGAAAACAAACTATTTCATTCATCCCACTCATGCGGTTGTCAAGTGAATAACGCTTGGTTCAAGTATAATCGTCCCTGGTTAATCGGCCGTGAGATGGGCTCTCTAACTGACGTATTTGAAGTCGCGAGCTTTCGTCGGCTATTATCGATTTAAGCTTCGTTACACGCCCACGTGACTCCTGATACAACTCAGACGTCGAGCTTTGAGATCGATGAAGAGTACGGGTAATACTCAAGGAAATCTTGCGCGAATGTTGTTTTTTTTATGTTTTTTTTTTGTTGCATTCGTTCGGGCTATCATAGTCATTAGGTCCGAATTCAAGTTTTCTTGGGAGTGGGAGTGAGCGTCCCATCTCATCCTGTCTTTATACGTTCACTCTCATGCAGGGTTGTTATAATTGTACCCAATAAAAGAAATTGGGTTTTATAAAAAAAACACCTGGGTTTTATAAAAAAAACACATGGGTTTTATAAAAAAACACACATGGGTTTTATAAAAAAAAACTGGGTTTTATAAAAAAAAACACCTGGGTTTTATAAAAAAAAACACCTGGGTTTTATAAAAAAAACACCTGGGTTTTATAAAAAAAAAAACCACCTGGGTTTTATAAAAAAAACACACTGGGTTTTATACAAAAAAAACACAACTGGGTTTTATAAAAAAAACATACACCTGGGTTTTATAAAAAAAAAACACCTGGTTTTATAAATAAAAACACAACTGTTTTAATAAAAAAAACACTGGGTTTTATAAATAAAAAACACCTGGGTTTTATAAATAAAAAACACCTGGGTTTTATAATAAAAAAACACCTGGGTTTTATAAATAAAAAAAACCTGGGTTTTATGAAAAAACTTTTTATATTTTGCATACAAAGGAATCGTCTAATAAATTTTTGAAAATGGTTAGTCATTCTGGTGAAAACCTTCTGGTTCAAACCCAATAGTAATAGATTGATTTATATTATGGTGTTTTACATGAGTTTTGAAATAACGGACTGTATACAATAGACTAAGCTATCAAATATGTTTTAATTAGTTAAACAAAATCATATGTTCAACTAGCAACTCACTTGGGATAATATAATTTTAAGGTATAGTATGATTTTGGTAGGAGGAACAGTAAAGTTAGTTACTAAAGTTACTAAAATAATTTTAATATATTCATACATCAAGTCATGTTAACTGAAGCTGTCAATTATGATAGATATCATCAATGCTATAAAAACATAAATAATAAAGTGAAATGTTATCAATGTTGGCCGCAAAGAAATATATTTGAATTTTCTCTAGTGTTCTTCCAATCAAAATCAGGATATACTTACACTGTATTAATGCTAGACTCTTGGAATAATATTTTGTTAAAAAAGAAACCTTTTGTTTTTAAGTAAAGAAAGCATCAAATCAATTCTGAAGCTGGCTTGCCAGTAATTTGATGCATGGTACCCCCTCCCCTCTTGCCCCTCCCTCCCTTTTCTATTCCTTCTACAAAAAAGTTCTTTTTTTTTTCAGACTGCTAGCTTATACAGTATTGTTTACAATAATTACATTGTTGCATTGTTGTTTTCTTTTATTATGTCTCTTAATACTCCTTTCCTAACTATATTAAAATTAAATATGTTTCTCTGGATCTTGAATAATATTAATATATTTGAATTATTAGTTTAAACAAATAACATACATAATATCTATAAACAAACTACAAAAAATCCGTAACCTCCCTTTCCCCTCCACCCCAATTAAACCCCAATATAAATTAACTGGGTTGAGGATATTTTTATTTCTTTAAATAACCCGGATATTTTCCAACCCTGCTTGCAAGGATTTTCTCTCAATCTTGTCCTCTTATATTTTTCTTCACTTGCTCTATCCATCACATAGTTGCTCTTCCATTATTGGTCTCGTACATCCAACTCAGAGTATTGTCTTTCCTTTCTTCTGTTGTTCATTCGTTATAGATGACCACACTACTTCAGTCGAGCTCTGCTTATTATTTCTAGCACACTCTTATTCGTTCCAGCATCCTTACTATTGGTCGTTTGGGCCATACACATTTTAATTACAGTAATAAAGTGGGTGTGAATGTGGGGAATGCTAGGCCGCCACCGTGGTTCGGATCCCACGTTAAACTGTAGGTCCTCCATTTCATCTCACAATCACCCTACCATTACACATTAGCGTAAGTGCGTATAACCCGAACGGGTAGTAAGACGCGGTGCTAATAATAATAATAATAATAATAATAATAAAGTGGGGACAAGGGAAGTAGTATTGATAGAAAATGCACTCGAGGAGGAAGCCATTTATAAAACCAACCTTCTGTAGAACCGGTCGGGATTCGAACCTTGACTTCTCGGCTACTGGCAAAATGGCCTAGATGAGCTTAACATTTAATCTGCGTTCCCACTGGTGTGGGCTGCGTGAGTTTTAAGATGGACTCAAATCCCTTCTTTTATACTTAACTAGCCCCCTTCCCCGTAAAAAAATATTTTAAGGAATCCTGTAAAACAAAGCTTCAAATCATCCATCATGTCAATATAGAAACAAAACTTTTTTTTTCCTTATTTTTTTTTAAAATACAGTCCTACCATCACTGTATAGCCCCCTCCCTCTTTTTATCCTCCCTCCTATTTTCATCTCATTCCTCTTTCCTCACCCTTACCCCCTGCCCCCTTCAGCAACCCCACTTTCCATTCAACAGCTTTTTTTTTCAACGACTATATCATATACTATCGATATTTTTATGAGGAATAAATTAAATTTTCAAAATAAAATATAGCCTTTGTTACTTGCTGATAATGTAGCTTTATATTGGTGAAAGAATTTTTAAAATCAGTCCAGTAGTTTTTGAGTTTATCCATTACAAACAAAAAAAACAACAAAACAACAAAAACAAAAAAAACTAATTTTTCCTCTTTATAATATTATTATAGATCAAGCAATAATTTTAATATCTATTAGGCCCATGTTTCAGTACTAGAGATATCAGGACATTAAAAAATTACCCTTATCTTACTTCGAATGATAGCGAGCTTACCTTGCAGTATTCTACCTTGATGAGGTTTATATTATTTTTATTATTATTATTATTATTATTATTATTATTATTATTAGCACCGCGTCTTACTACCCGTTCGGGTTATACGCACTTACGCTAATGTGCAATGGTAGGGTGAGTGTAAGATGGAATGGAGAACCTACAGTTTAACGTGGAATCCTAACCACGGTGGAGACCTGGCATTACTCACATTCACAAGTTGTGATTAATACACGTCTTGTCAGAGGTGAAGGAAGGGTTTGGTAATCAGATAAATCTGTGCTGGGACCGAGGATTGAACCCTGGACCCTCAGCAGAGAAGTTCGACACCTTACCCCTAGACCACTAGGTCACCTGACGCACCTTATAAAATGATAGGGCCATAATGTAGCCCGTCAAGTAGAATCTGCTACCTTTCAGGATAAATGGAGTGTACAAGAGTATTTATTATATTTTTACGTCAACACGTTAAACAAAAGCCTTAATTCAGTTGGTAGCGTGTCTGTCTATTGAGCTAAGGGTCCCGGGTTCAATTCCCAGTATGAACGAAAAATTTGTTATTGGTGAAATGTGTGTTTGGACTTTCATATTGATAAATCAACGGCTGGGGACTGTATGTTGTACCTGTCCTAATCTTAAGTTAGATTATAAGGAATATGAAGCTACAATACATTCCGGTAGTTGAAAATACTCGTATATGGCCTGAATAAAAAAAAGTGACCCATACCACAGTTTGGAAACAGTAATTTATGTAAAGAAAAGAGTATATTTAAAAAAAAATTTTTTTTGTCGTAAAATAGGAAATAATTAATGAAAGCTCAAAAATAAGAATAAAATTAGTGTAACTCGATGAATAACTTGAGAAAGTATAAACTAACAAGAAATATCTCACAACAGTAAGCACGTGAACTAGATAGATGTCAGGAGTATACAGAATGGTTTGCCGTCAACGGGGATGTTGGGGCTCAAATCCCGCCCAGGTGTAACGAGTGTGCCATTTTCTTAAATAAACTCTTTTTTCACCCATATGCGGAAACCATTGATCTAACTTATACCTTTCTTATGTCTACACCATAATGGTATATTTATGTTGAAAGCCCTAATGTGAAGGTATATGTATGTGCGTAGTAAGACGTCATGTGCATACCAAATTTATGAATCAATGACAGTATTTTATATTAATAGTAAACCAGTTTTTTAAAAGAAGAAAGGGATATATTTTTGTAAACGAGTGTGTGCTTAAATCAAATAAACTAAAATAAACAAATAACATTACATGACTTTTTTTTAGCAGCGCGTTTTACTACCAGTTAATGCAGTATATGCACTAATTAGGCTAAAGTGCTAGAAATGAGGCTAGGTTGAATTTAGAGGAGGTGTGCAAGCATTTGCGTGGAGTGGTAGTGGAATACCATTTTGGAAAAATCGCCCCACGTACACCCGAACGGGATTCGAGCCCCGATATCACCGTAATCGGCAGTTTAGTCTAACACAAGAGTGACGCCTTAGACCATGTGGCCACTGTAGCAGGCTATATGTCTTGTTAATATTCTTATTTAAAATTTGTTGGCTAGATGAATTTTAAGAACAAATGTGGGGCCTATGTTATTAGTAACCTATTTTATATTTAGTTTATTTTTGCTAAATGTTTGTTACATTTATGCTGACCTAAAGGACAAATAAAGCCTACATTTAAATTAATCCCTCCAGATATTATTTGTATATGATATGTTTTGGACCTGTAGACAATTATTTTAATATTCAGTAATAATAAACTAGATTTCAGTATTTTAATTGAATTGCTAACGCTTAGCACCAATTTTTATTAATAATTTTTGTTCAGTAATTTAAAAGTTTCTGGAATTCTATTTGTTTCTTGTTTCAATAGAAAGTTCAATCCCTTCCAGAAGTTTGGGATTAGACTTGACTACAGTCCTGGAGGGATGTTCTGAGTATGTTTTTTATTGACAAACCCTTCTTAGAATTTCAATTATAATACTTTAAAAAGTGCCTTGAGGTGACATTGATGAGTTTCTGATTCGCCATTTTTTGAGCCTCGAAGCTAGAGGAATGTAATGATGAATTCCTGGAATGAAAGAATATTTCCGGGAACGTTTCCTTCTCTTTGAAATTGGGAACTTAGCCAACTAATAAAATTACACTCTTTTACCGTTAATAATATAGTTGGGAGAGTTAATAATGTCATCTTGTCATTAACTGTAATAATTAACAGTACTTGAAAAATAAAAGGAACTACAAAAAAAAACCTTTAAACGCTTACATATTTCAATAGTATTTTTGTTCGCATATGAGCACACAGAACGAAACTAATACACACCCGCTTCGGTGGCTGAATGGGATAAGACAGTGTATATAACTGGTGGCTTGTGGGCCAAACGCGGCCCGCGCTCACTGAAAATGTGACCCTCACAGTTTTCTAGTCGAAAATTAAAGGGGAACCCCCGGTGGCAGATGTTAAATAACTAATGATTTAAATATAAATATTTATTTTAAACTGTCATGATTGCACTTTATTCTACATTTATTTGATTAATAAAAAAACATGTTTACATATATATATATGCTCGCGTGGAAGTTGATTATATACAAATACGAAAATATACATATGTATTTACAGATTAATTTAAAATATTACGTTACGTTGATGACCATAACTTGACCTCAGATAAAAAATAATGCAAGTCCGATACAAACTTTCACCCCCTTTTTCATCCCTTATTAAATAAAATTTCCAAAATTCCTGAAACATGTATTTATTTGTTTTACGTCAATAACCGAAATACAAAATTTTGTTTATGTAACTTTCAAAATGACGGACTTTCCTACATATTATCATACATATTATCATCCCCTATTTTGACCCTTTTGGGTGGAATTTTTTTAAAATCCTTTCTTAGTGGGTGCCTACATAACAAAATGAATATACAGTCCGAATTTCATGCTTGTAGCCTTGATAGTTTGCGCTCAGCGATGATGAATCAGTCAGTCAGTCAGGACATGTTATTTTATATAGTATAGATTAATGGTGTTGTTTTGTGAAAGGGTGTGCGCGCGCATATTGCAATGAATAAAATTTGGGAAATTGGCTGTAAAATTTGAAAGATTCTACCAACCAAAAATACAATTTATATAAACGTAATGAAAGTATTTGTTTGCTAAATTTTGTTTGTAGGCCTATATTAAGTTGATTGTATTAATAAATATTTATTTGTCCCGTGGTGCAAACTGATAATCAAATTTGACCCTTGGGGTGAAAAACGTTGGTGAAGCCTTGTCTAAGACGTCACTCTTGATCTAGACTGGTCTGCTGATGATGAGTAGATCGGGGCACGAACCCCCATCGGGCCTACAAAGTGTTTTTCCAAAATTGTTTACCACCTTTCTTCCACGCAAATGCGGGTTGCTTACCTTTACAACGCTTCTTTCCCCTCTCTATTCCATTTTAGTAATTATCATTGCCTTAACCTTCAGGTATATATGCACTTGCATAATTTATTTGTCTATACGTGAAAGAAAAAGACAACAGAAATATGAAAAGAGATTAATAAGAACAACCCTGCCTATTCCTTGCCAGCCTCGTCCTCAAAAACAAAGTCAACAGTGAAATGTTAGCTACGTTTATAAAATGGCTCGCTAAGCACGATAATTTATGTTCCAAAAGAAAGCAATAATATGAAATATCTTTAGTTAAATTAATCACGATTGTTTAATTTAAATTTGTCTAAGAAAGCGCGTTACAAAGCGTATTTTCAATTTTTTAAATAAACAAACAGAATATGGAGAGATTTAATAAAAAAAGTAGTTAATGCTCGTAATTAACTAATCAAATTAGTACAATAAACGTATACAAACGTAGTTAAAACAAAGCTAGTAAGGACTTGAAACTCCTTCAAAGTAACTTGACCACGTTTACAAACCAGCTTCGATGGCCCCACGGTATAAGGCGTCGCTATCTTGTTAGACTGCCAATGACAGGGAAATTGGAGTTCGAATCCTGGTCGGGTGTATTGAGGGTGGTTTTCCCAAAATTGTTTAACTCTCTCCCTTCGCGAAAATGCCGGTATATTTCCTCTAAATTCAACCTTCCTCATCCCTAGCTAATTAGCCTAATTAGTACGTATTAGTGAAACCTGAACAGGTAGTAAGCTGTGGTGTTAAAAACAGTTTTTGGAAAATGTTAAATTGGAAACTTATCAAACTCAATTCCGTGATATCATCCCTTTTTATCATATCATCCCTTTTTATCATCATTTTTTTTGTATCGGTTAATATAGAAACATGACTTTATACCACTTTGAATCAGGATTGCAAATGTTTAATTTTGTTATTTATTTAGCACCGCGTCCTGCTACCCGTTTGGGCTATACGCTTAAGTACTAATTACGTTACTGAGATAGGAATTGGGAAGGTTGAATTTAGATGAAAATCACCCGCATTTGCGTGGAATGAGAGTGTAAAAACATCTATGGAAAAACCACATCCAATTCACCCGACCGAGATTCCAACTTCGAATGATGAATTAACAGACAAGGTCTGAGTCTTGTGTCTTATTCTAGATTTAAGTTAGTTTGTAAGTATTGTGTTGATATAATCAGTCAATTTAAAAAGTGCACGTTAAATACCTCAAATATATAAATAAAATAATATACTAGACTAAGATGAATTTCAAGTAAATGCGCCCACATATACATAAATTACAGTACCAGGGGACCGATTAAGGTATGTAGGTATTTACGCCCTACCATTGTTTCCCATTCTCCTACTTCTTTTTATATAAAAAAAACAGTAACCTTATTCTAGGTGGGAATGGCGTGAATACTATCCATGCCTTACGAATCACCAAAGAGTATTCTTAACAGAGATTTATTGAACAATATTTTCCCCAAGGGAGCCTTCCTATGTTACGTGTGTGCTTTTATTAGTAAATCATATAAATGGTAAATACTTTTCTCTCTCTCTCTCACACACACACACACACACACACACACACACATAAATACACACACATACTATCTCCCTCGTTTTATAGATGAAGTACATTTCCTTTCATTAATAAATTTGTTAGGAAATTAAATTGCTCACCTAGACTAACATTAATTTTGTGTATTTTTTCCCCCTAGCCTAAACACACCGTTCCAGTTCTCATGTGGCATTAGATGTCTCTGTTAAAAAAACATGTTTTTTCTGTTGTTTTTTTAAATAATGCATATTACAGTATTGAATGCTTCTCTAAATTCATATTATATCGAGATTTAATTAATTAATATTGGAAATTTCAGGATTTTTATTTTCTATGATTTTAACTATGGATTTTGTCCTTAGCGTTAGGGCCGTAGGAACCTTAGAGCAATCCTTCTAAAAGTGATCCGTTTATACCAATTTATAGGCCTACAGGTTGTTTGGCGTAGTCTTAGTAAGAAAATTAAGAGGTCGTTTGGACCAACCGAGATAGGACCTCTGGTTTAAGAAGAAAATGTATATTCCTCCTTATATTTATATAGAGACCAAATCTAACCTAGCCTAAACCATTGGGAATTTCTAGTTTAGTTTTACAAACCTAATTTAACCCAAACTAATTATGATTTAATTTTCGAACATTTAACCTAACCTAACCTAACTATCAGGTGATTGTACAGATACTGGTTGGAGTCATAAGTAAAGAGAGGCACAGGGTGGGATTAACAGGTGTTTTCACAACGGAGGCAAACATCCTGTGACCGACACTGTCCAAACGACCCGTGTATTTCAGCTAGGATAATCCCAGATTGCGTAAAACGCCCTACACGCGGATTAAGTATGTAACAACCAACCAATCTCTGACGTATTTGAAAGTATCCAAAATGTTATATACAAAGGACTAAGGGGATTAGTATTGAGAGCAAAATAATATACTGCACCAAATATACTACATTGATAGTGAAGGGTTTAACGCGGATTACATCTTTATTATACGAACTGAGGGTGTTGTGAACATAAGAGAAAATTTAAATATAATAGAATGATATAAAATACAAAGTAACTAAATGGTAACATGCTTTCTTATAAGCCATCAATTACAACATGCATACATTCAGTTAGGTGTTAAATTACTCTTATAATAATTGTTTCTAAACCACCAATTATTAGTGTTACAGCTCTAAAACTAATTTCACTTGGAAAATTGAAACAAATAAAATATATAAGGAGGTAAGTCTTGATTCTCTTATATCTTTAGGATTCAAGGAATTCAAGGATTTAAGGTGTAACGTACTAAACTAGTCCATCTCCTAATACTTTTCCCACATTAAAAAAAAATTATTTATTTATTTATCTATCATGTTAAAATGTATTTGCAAAAAAAAATGTAAAATAAATAAAAAGTGTAAATGGTAAAAGAAATATCAAAATAATCATAATTTCTCTATGCAAGATCACTAGAACAAAAATTCTTATTGGATACGTATACTATATGTCTGTCCTAAAATAAAAAGACAAATCAACTTATAAAGTAAATAAGAATTGGAGTATCGATAATTGTGATATTAGGATCGATTGATTCTTTAGATATTCTTTTTTACCCTTTAAGAAGGAAGTGTAGGGGACGCGGGAAAAGTTCAGGGTTTTTGCATTTTTTTTACCATAACATTTGTTGACCAAAATAAATCACATATTTCCCCAAAAGAAGCATACACTTTAATTTAACTCAACACTTATTGACTTCAAGTGTCCTAGATAATTTAATGACAAGTTTTTCTCTTAATTTGAAAAGTTTCTCGTCTCAAATTTATATGCTCGTGACAGATATTTAAGAAATGTTGAGCTCACCATTTTAATAAAATTTAATTATAGGTTTCTATCAGAACAATATTGTTTTGTTGTTTTTTTTACCAAAAAAATTGTATTGCTATTAAAACTGCAAAATAACTTTCCCTTTCTCGCCTTCACTACACCACACCTTGATTTACTTCCTTACCGACAGATTTATCTGATTACCAAACCCTTCCTTCACCTCTGACAAGACATCTTGTGAATGTGGGGAATGACAGGCCTCCACCGTGGTTCTGATTCCACGTTAAACTGTAGGTCCTTCAGTTCATCTCACAATCACCCTTCCATTACACATTAGCGTCAGTGCGTATAACCCGAACGGGTAGTATGACGCGGTGCTAATAATAATAATAATTTCTTGAAGTCCTTAATAATAATGAATAATAAACTTCTTATTCCATGAGATTAACATACGGCTAACTAGAATGGTTAATGAGATGCAATACACCAAAAAGTATATATCATATTGTTCCTATGTCACATTAAAAAACAAAAAAAAAAACCAATGGCATCTACGTTTTGTGTATATGATAAAACTACGTATGAAAAATATAGTCATTCCCAGCTCTACTTACCAACATTCGTGTTTAGTTTGGCATTGCAGTCATTGATGTATTTAGGCATCCTGGTAAATATATTTCCTTGCTGAAATAATAAGCATAAATGTACTGTAAACACATAAATACAGTCATACATTATGTATGTTTTTAGGTAAAATATTCTAAAACATTTATCAAAATAACCGGAATACTAAGAAGCATTTTTCAGTATGATAACTAAATAATTCTATTAGTCAAAGTTGAATTAAATTATAGTAATGTTAATTATTCTTTACCTTGTTTTTTTAAATGTTAAATGATTTAAGTAACTTAAACAATTATAAATAAATATTAAAAGAATACTTGTAAAAATGGTTAACCCATAAACTATACATTCGAGTGAGTTAATTTTTTGATGTAAAATTTTATTTAATAGCCAAAAATAGGAATATTTGGGTACAACCGCTCTTCATTTTTAAGGTTACACTTTTTTTTTGTGGAACGTTTTATATTATATTAAAATATTATGTTACTTAAAAGAAAAGAAATAGTTTTTTTTCAAGGGTTATGACATTTACTTCCTTTACGTAATTTTCTCTAGTATTTTCTATCGTTGTTGGCCTTTCCGTTTTATGTGCTCGTATTTACGTATTCTGTCATTATTAACCCTTTTCCCTTTACTTCTTTTTTTGTTTGTTACCTATTTCAGGAAGTTACATATCACGTTTCACGTTCCCCCATAAAGAGTTCCGATAAAACAAAATTCAAGTCAAGTGATAGTGGTAAAAACAGATTTTCTTTAAGAGGGCCGCCTCTGTAAACGAGATATCCGCATGCAGGCGTTCATTTTAAGGCAATGTTTAATTCTTCTATGCGTTATTTCACACACTATGGTTCAAACCAAAAACATTAGAAAGATTCCAACAAGGCTCTTTTTCCTTGACAAATTTATATTTTGATTTTCTATTAATAGGAAAAGTAATGTGTGAAAATGTAACATTAACTCATTTTCAACTACTCTTTAAGCATATTTGTGCATCTATGAGACTGGGCTTGATGAAAAAGGACTATAGAGTTAGCCTTCCTCTAACAAATACAGTTTATTTTATAGGCTCATAAAAGGAAAATTTTAAGATATTGGTGACCTGGTGGTCTAGGGGTAAGGTGTCAGACTTCTGTTCTGGCGGCCGCGGTTCAATCCTCGGTCCCGCACAGATTTATCTGATTCCAAACCCTTCCTCACCTCTGACAAGACATCTTGTGAATGTGGGGAATGCCAGGCTCCACCGTGGTTTGGATTCCACATTAAACTGTAGGCCCTTTCCCATTTCATCTCACAATCACCCTACCATTACACATTAGCGTAAGTGCGTATAACCCGAACGGGTATTAAGACGCGGTGCATATATAATAATTAATAATTTAAGATATTTGAGAACTAGTAGTGATTTTTCCTCTTTAAGTTGAAATGAAATCAATGAAGTGTTATGTTTTAACGACACACAATTGCAGTTTAATCCAAGTGGCCTGGCAGTGATAGATACTATCTCGCTGACCGAGGCGCCGCCTTAAGATACAACCATTAACTCTTTGTCCAGTATTATCAGTATACAACTTTTAACTGTGCTTCTTTTTCCTCGTGAAAGCTTTATCAGGTCTGCCCTTATGTTTGTTTTTATTCCTCTTTGTAATACCTTCTTCTTAAAATATAAATTCAATTTTCAGACTATTTCTTTAAAGCTTATCCAGTATGAGATTATATTTAATCATATTTAATGATGATAGTTCATTTTGTTCAGTTATGTTTGATAGTAAAGCTAGGTTATAATTTTTTTCAAAGCTATATTTGTATCAATAAATAATAAATATTCACCTATTGATTATATATTTTAAATATATTCCCGGAGAGAGATTCGACCTGAAGACATTTGGCTTAATCTATCACTGATTATAACATGGATTATACAGATATTCAACTAGAACTCAACTTAGTTGTAAAATAAATTAAATAAAAAATTACCCAAGGAAATTATTTATACAAGGTCAAATATTTTAAGTACACCATTTATACTAATTAGATTTTTTGATCTGAACTATAATAAATTGTAATTATGTATTCACTCTTACTTTTAGTTGTATAAAATAAGTTAAACAATTACATATGGGCATAATAATAGAACCCAGGACCAAGGACTTAGCATGCCAATTCTCTTTCACAGAATAATCTAGGAAATTTCCCGACTCAGGGTCATTATTCAGTCATAGTCAATGAGGGATGTGTGAATTGATCACTACTTGGACGCTTGGGGGGGGGGGGGGGGTGGTTATGGGGGGGGTTATTAAATCACAGCCAACGGCGACTCAGGGTTGCCTTCATGCTGCGGCTTGTACCCTATTTAATTATACAGGTTTGGTAATGTTCACAATAGATGGAAACCAACTTTAGTACAGATATGATTGCAGTATGATCCCCAACACACGACTATATCTGTCCCAGGGTTAATTTCAACATTCTTGTCACTCTGTTGCATTTAAACATTTATTGGCCGAACGAAGCGAGGTTATTTTTTTACCTTGACCAGTTGTAATTTCGTCTCTGTTTATTCAGAACTTCACTCCACGATAATTGACAAATTCGTAGAACAATTTTAAGCAAATTTATCGGGAACATTCTTTTAACCTATACCGAACAACTCATGACATTATATTTTGATCTGGTGAACCGTTTCAAGATTGTGGCCACTCAGAAATCTGTCGTTTGATTCGTTCCACGATAACGGCTAAATACGTGGACCCTTATTTTGACATTTGTAAGGATATTCTTTGAGCCTAGGCTGAATTGGTGTATGGATTCAAAGTAATATTTAGAAATTATAGGATTATACCTCGGAAAGTATTTTTGATTTTAACCCTTGATCCAAATTAAGGGTAATTTATATATTAGTTATATTTAATTAATTTTTTTTTGAAAATAGTTCTAGCAGTTTTGTTTTAAATTGATTTAGTAGAACTATTTTAGATGATCAATAATAATATATCTATTTTTAAAAACAAATTTATTTAGGGTTAGTTTACTGGCGACAAATTATAGTAAGAATGAAATGTTTAGAAATTGGCCTTGAAGATTGAGCTCAAAATAGGTATCTGGGAATAGTTTTTCATAATAGATAAAAGTATGTTTTAATTTTTACAGAGTATAACTAATTTAAGGGTAGATTACAAATAATATATTTTGAAAATCTTGAAATTTGTTGAAAATATTTGAACAATTTTGTTTTAAATTTATATATAAAGAGTGTTTATTGTGATTGACATCATTTCTTTGTTTTTATTAGGGAAACTTTCTTAAGGGTAGTTTATTGAAAACCAAGTTTTGAAAAATTTCTTCGAAGCTATAATACACAATATTGGAAAAGTTTGTGAAGTGTGTCATATTTTCCGATTCTTTTTTTGCTTTCATGTTTTATTTTTTGATATAGATGGTGACGGGAAATCGTTTACTAAGATAAATGGGCTTAATATATTTTGAATTTAGACTGTTTTTTCTTTAGATGTACTTTGTTAATTAAATATACTTATTACTTTATTGACATCGCCATAGCCCTTGAAACGAATATAGCAAATATCTCCATGGCATTTCTTTTGGCAAATTACCCGTCTCGGTGGCGCAGTTAGCTAACGTGCTTGTTTCGTGTTGAACTGGACTGCTGAGACGGGGATATTGAGGTTCGAATCTTGCTCGGGTGAACTGGGGGTGGTTTTTTCCTAAATGGTTTTCTACTCTACCTCCACGCAAATGTGTGTTCACTTCCTACATACTAAACCTTCCTAACTCCTAACCCATTAGCGTAATTAGTAATTAATCAAATAACCCGAACGGGTAGTAAGACGCGGTGCTAATTATTATTTTTACAAATACTGAATACCATCACAAAGCTCTCTTCAAATATAAACGGATGGTTACGTCATTCAAAGAAGTACTGTGGATTGTATATCAAGTAGGTGACCTGGGGTCTATGGGTAAGGTGTGGACTTCTGTGCTGGGGTGCGGGTTCAATCCTCGGTCCCGGCACAGATTTATCTGATTTCCAAACCCTTCCTTCACCTCTGACAAGACATCTTGTGAATGTGGGAATGCCAGGCCTCCACCATGGTTCGGATCCCACGTTAAACTGTAGGTCCTCCATTTCATCTCACAATCACCCTACCATTACACATTAGCGTAAGTGCGTAAAACCCGAACGAGTAGTAAGAACGTGTGCTAATAATAATAATAATAATAATAATAATAAATCATGTTGATCTTTTTTCAACAATTAATTACTGTTCTAGACGTAGTATAATATTTTTGCTTTGCTTAGATTTCTAATTTTTATTTTATTATATTTCATTCAATATATAAAATATAAAAATTCACTCATCTTATAAACAATAAAATGCAACTCGAGTTTTTACAGGATTGTTGTGTATTCAGCCATAGTGTAAGATTGTTTGCCCTTATTTTTGAAATTCATTAGTTGAGGCTAGCAATAGCAGGGTAGAGCACAATTTAAAAGATACATTATGTATTTTTGCAAAACTAGCTTTCCCTTTTTTATCTTAATATAACCCAGTTTTCTAATCTAGGTTAATCCATCTTATTTCTTAATAACATTAATAAATAATGCAAATAATTTTATTTTTTCAACGAAAAATCTATTAAAAAAATACTAAAATATATTACTATACTACGAAGTAGCCACTATGTAGTTTTGTCACGTGCTACAAATCTACTTTAACATTCCACACAAAACCACTAAACTTATTGAGCATGGACAAAACTAAGACGTTCGGTTAACATAAGATATCTAAATTTACTTATAACAACTTAAAATAAAACATCCCTTCCCCCTTTTCACCCCCAAACTTACCTCTTGAACCGCTTGGGGCTAGGGAGTCACCCTTCAGGCGGGGGATATCCACAGGTGATAGACTTCAAAACCCCCCACCCCTCTCTGCATCCCCAGAAAATTTCCGTAACTGAAAAAACCTATACAATCTATACAGCCGAAATTTCGCATGGGCAAAACTCGATGTTCGGTTAACATATTGGCTAATTAAAATTACTAATACAGCTAAACCTGAGGGGCTCAACTAAATTTTACAATACAATTTCAATATCTAACTACCTATAAATTTTTTTATTCATTTGTAAATCGATAAACTTATACATAATATAGTTACTGACACACAACAAATCAGACTTCTTTGAAGTCTTGATAAACCACTATTATAAGAATCCTAAAACAATAATTTAACATCCGCCTGGGTGGCGTAGTTAGCTAAGCGCCAGTCATGTTGAGCTAGACCACCAAGGACGGGGAGATCGAGGTTCGAATCTCTGTCGAGTGCACTGGGGATGTTTTTTTCCTAAATGGTTTTCCTTTCTTCCCTCCACTAAAATGCCGGTTCACTTCCTCTAAATTCAACCTTTTTGATTTCTAATCCATTAGCGTAATTAGTACTTAAGCGTACAACCCGAATGGGTAGTAAGACACGGTGCTAAATAAATAAATAAATAAATAAAAATAATTTAACACTACTAACTCACCGAAGTATGTATTGCCACCATGATGATAAAAACAATCAGTGTAATCTTCATCTTGATATTAGCTGCAATTAGTCCGACAATACGTCTACCTAAGCACACGTATTTGAAGCTTATTCAACAGTACAATAAAAAATAACGAAATATAATATCACTTTTACTATCTTAGCATTTTTACTTTGATAACTTTATATTAAAATAAATAAATTGATAATTATTCTTCAAATAAATGTAATTCGTGAGTATTTTATGTTTTTTTTTAAATTGTTTACAACTGAGAATATTTTGGTGATTCACTTATAAAAATATTCCTTGAAGAATGTAACTGAGGCAAATGTCAAAAAACTAGTATATTTATTTTAATAGCAAAAGAAAAATTCTGTTGGGACAAACCGTGTGATGAAATAATTTAGGCTTTGTGAGTATGTAGAAACGGAAGAGAAGAAGGGTCAACACGAGTCATTAAAGAGTATCACCTGGGTTAATAAATTAATTTATATCTGTAATATTGAGGGGAGGGAGCGTCACGTACTAGACAAATTGGGGAAGGAAAATTGAAGATAGTTTGTCTTGAGGTGCCCATTCTAACCCCAAAAGATTAAGTAAAAACAAAAATGTAAGAATTGGTACAATTGACTCAAGTCAATTCTAGGTGACATTTTATTATTAACAATAAATGCTTACATAAAAGAATATAATCAATTATTTCTGGTTTATTTTTAAAACTGTTTAAAAGTAGACATGTAAAAACATAAGAATTAATTTCAAAAGGTTTAATTATGGAATATATCTTACTCCAAAATTGGAACGTACACTCCAATTTTAGTAGGAATAGCCATATCTGACAAGTGCCAAAGTATATATTTCTATCTTCACGTATTTATACGTCAAGTCAGATGTCCTGCAAATGTCATTTTTTATAGATATTATTAAAACCTTTCCAATAACAAATTAATTTATTAAAATGTTATTGATGTTGACAGCAAAAAAAAAAATTTAACTATCTCAAGTTTGGTGTATAGGGGACGCGAGAAAAAGTCAGTGTTTTTGCAGTTTTTGAATCAAAACTATTTTAGTTCAAAATAAATAAAATATTTCTCAAGTCGAAACCTCAAGTTTAATTTTCTTCACATGATTATATCAACAGTTGTTGAATATCTGTCATGAGCATAGCGGCATTAGTTGACAAACTTTTGAATTAATAAAACAAATTGTCATTAAATTACAGGACATTCTTGACAGATATTCAAGAACTGTTGCTGTCACCATACGTGAAGAAAATTAAACTTTATATTTCTACTGGAAAAATGTTTGATTTCTATTGAGCAAAAAAAACCCTGTTAAAAAAATTACCTGTACTCACGTTCCTTATATACTTAAAACTTATTCCTATCAAATTCAACTAAACGTAATATCACAAAACTTGTGAAATGCTACTTTTGACAGATATTTTGATTTTAAATGTTTTCGAAGTTGAATACTGATCACAGATAACTTACCTTTTGTTTTTAGGTTGTTTCTAGGCTGTTTGTAGGGCTTTTAATAGTTGACCAAACAGGCTTGAGATCGTTGATTAAATAAAAAATATCAATTATCGGATATACATTTGATGTTAATATGTATTTAGTTATTGGTTGTGTTCCTGTATATTCTTCAGTTTAAAGCTCGTATAATGTGTGAGCTTTATGCTTTGTCGATATTGTGAAAGAAACTTTCGTATCGTTAGTGTTTCACATAAAATATTTAAGATATACATAGGTATGACCTACATTACGTTAAAAACTAGTTTATTTTACCTATCTTAGTGAAAATGTCAAGGCTATAATACTTATTTCCGAATATATTAATAATTTAAAGGGTACAGTTATCTCACTAATTAAAGTATTTTTTGCGATTATACCATAAAGTAATAATTATTCTAATTTTTCGAAATGAGCCTGAGAAATTTAGCAATTTTTCAGATAATTGACAATTTTATTTATTCGTTATGAGATAAAATTATATAAAAAAAATAAAATAAGTAGCTAGTAAATACACTTTTATACTTGTGAAACCACTTTAATTCCTTTCATATTCTATTTCATTGACAATAAATTTGCTTTTTTTTTTCTCCAAGACACCCACTTGCGCCATTGTGGTGACTTCTTAGCGCGGAATTTCACTTATTCCTGGAATAAAAGTAAACTGCACCATTCTTTAAACGATATATGTCTAGTTAACTTGTATATTTAATTTCTTGCATTTGATCTTTACTTAACTTCAAAGTCTACGAAGAACGATACATTTTAATCTCATTGGACTACAACCAGTTACATAATCACACTACACACACACACACTCACAGACAAACACTTCCTTTTATTATTATAGATAACGATAAAATACAAAACTAATAAAATAGTAAGATATTATCTCTGCTCAACGCAAAAGAGTGTGTTTTTATTGTTGTTACTTCCCCAATCCGTGGGACAACGTGTTGTGATATCTTAGTGGGTTGGGTGGACAGTGACACATATTCGTGGGGTTAATTTTTGTATTGTTTATTGAAATAGATTAATTACTATATAAGTGTAGGTCTATACATGTAATTTAGCTTTTAGAACTAGTTGAAAGAGCTTATAAAAAGTTCCTCGTTATATTCAATGAACCTTGAACACACGGCGTTGCGCGGTTATTGTCAAACTCAAACTTTCAAGATGGGTTGAGGTGTCCTCATCGGTACTGAACAGGCAGCCAGGCTGTAGGATATTCTCCCACAAGTTGTTGTAACTCAGTATCTAGAGAACTTCTAAGAAGACCCTTAACAACTGACATGCTTATCCGGCCCTCTCCGCCCCCCCTCCCCTTTCCCTCTTCTTCAAAAGGTCTTAAACTCGCTGTTATATACCAAAGAAGGAGGTTTGTTTCCCCTGAATTACTGGTTTTGCCAATACTCTCTATGTTGTGCTAATCGTCAAAACAATCAGTATTTATGAAAACATGATCTGGCACAAGTACATAGCTGGCGACTCAGAACAATTGACAGTCTGAGTTCTTAGGCTTACGTCATCCTTGCATTCTCTGGATTACATAAGGCTGCAAACTACAATAGTATGTTTTGAAAGAGTTATCCTATGAAAATCATATTCGGTTCAACTTCCGACTTAAATTTGTAACATATATTCCAATCTGGTCGTTTGGGAAGTCCTCTCAGACATTTTCTTTCAAACCAGATGAGACTTTTCTATTACACACTCAACAGATAAAAGATGTGAAATCATACCCCTCCACCATTATGCAGTTTACACCAACTAGAGCACAGACTATGACGAATATTAAATTGATAACAAATTAAAAGTATATCTGAATTCGCTTGTAGAATTAATGGGAAACCACATCATGCATGGCGTGATGGTGCACATTTTCTTCTTGGTGAACACGTCAGGTCAAGGTCACCAGTATTTATTTTATGGTCATTATTATATTATTTTCATTTTATCATGTATTTCGCATAAAATAGTGTTTCATTTAGTTTTTGTTTGTTTTAGTTTTAAGTACATTGCACCTATCGGATAAACTTAATTTGATCTTAAGAAGTTTAGGTAGGATTTTAAAACCATTATACGAGTGAGTTTAAATAAGTACAATTAACAGATATTATTATTATTATTATTATTATTAGCACCGCGTCTTACTACCCGTTCGGGTTATACGCACTTACGCTAATGTGTAATGGTAGGTTGATTGGAGATGAAATGAAGGACCTACAGTTTAACGTGGAATCCGAACCACGGTGGAGGCCTGGCATTCCCCACATTCACAAGATGTCTTGTCAGAGGTGAAGGAAGGGTTTGGTAATCAGATAAATCTGTGCCGGGACCGAGGATTGAACCCCGGCCGCCAGCACAGAAGTCTGACACCTTACCCCTAGACCGCCAGGTCACCTAATTAACAGTTAAGTTAGACGCAAATACTATTAAATAGTATCTACAGAGCAGACTTTTTTTTTAAGATCCCTAATGCTCTTTAAATAATGGTAAGCATCAAAAGTAATACTAATTTTAACACTAACATAGCACTAGAAGTAGCTATATTTTGTTGGGTTTTTTAATTCCTAAATACGTATGTGAATATTAATATGTTAATTTAATGGAATTGATGTTATTTCGATATTAATATCTGATTATTACGAAATTTAGTGTCACAATACTATTATTTTATTATTGCAATTATTCACAAGTATCAAACATGCATGGATATTCAAAGCTAAATGCCTAAGCAAGGCCAGCAGGTTTTTTTTTTACCGTTGAGCGCTAAAAACAAACACCTCTAACAATGACGCTCGCAACAGAATACACATAAATTAGTATGAATTTTGTTAAATATTCCCATATTGTCATGTTAATTCTCAGCAACCCATTTACTGGTGAAAGAATCGATTGACTACAATTAACAGGTAATTTGTATATGTTATGTAAGCTATGCTGTACACATTATTTTAATCATCCTAAATACAAAGTGTTGACTGTGATGGAACTTTTGTACTTTGTTGGGGTTTTTCTGGGTTTTACCGAGTTTATCTTGATTTACATAGTTAGCGTGTAAAACATAAGCTAATATTCTAGATTTAAATTGCTAACCCGCTTCAGTGGTCAAATGGTCTAAGGCATCACTCTTGGTGTTAGACTGGCCTGCTGATGACTGGGAGTTCGAGGATCTAATACCGGTTGGGTTTAATTAGGGTGTTTATCTTAAGGCCCTTGGCCCTGGAGAGTGCAAGTTTAAAAACTATTTGTGGGATGGGGGGTAGGGTAAAAGGCATGGCTTGGCTTCACAACCGACCAAAGTATCCTTCCACACCAATAAGAACAGATGGATCACGGAAACCGTACATGCGCTAGCTACCGGACAGGTCTTACGGAAAAATCACACGTTTGGAAATATCCGTTTTCTCGAGAACGAGTGAAATTTTTATGGTAATACTTTCAACACCTCTTTTAAGATAATTTATCAATGTTTATTGAATGTTACAGTTTCTTATTTTTTGTTATGCACCCAGCAGTTTTCTATTGAAAAATGTCAAAATTATTGTTAGTAGATCACTGTAAAAATAGGGGAAGTGTGTATATAAAAAGTACAACTGTTTAAGTCAACATGCTTCTATTCTTGAACAAACCATTTCCGAAAATAAAATTGCAAAACAATAAAAATTTCTTGAACATTTTGTTCTCATGGCTCTGCATTTCCACGCCAAATGAAAAGTGCAAATCGCCTTAAATTAATTATCACTCTCTTCCCACGCAAATGAGGGTAAATTACCTCTAAAATGCATCCTGCCTCATCACTACATCACTATCCCGTTAGAGTAGTATCATATATGAATATAATCTGAATAGTTAGTAAGACGCGGTGGTAAAAAAAAAAAAAAAAAAAAAACGCAAGTTCATGGCCTTCAAAACGTGAGCTCGGCATTCAACCCTATCCTGAGACTTCCATTTGATCCTAAAACTTGACTCTTCCCACCCCCTTCTTAAAATAGAGTTTAACATTATCATTCAATCTATCTACCAAGGGATCTCGTTTCTCCAGGTTTCCCAACTAAGAGTATGTAGACACTATACATGTCACCCGAAGGTGCCATATGACCACCCTGCCCGAGAAAGCGTATCTTTACTAAATTATATCTTCTATCGTCTTTTATATCTTTATAATATTAAGAATTTGTCTGTTTGTCATGGATATTGCGAGGTATATATCGCAAACAGGGGGTCTAAAATTTAAATATCAGTATACCCTGTGCGCTAACATTTTAAAATCTATATTAGATTTTTTTTTAAATTAATTAAAAATTGGGTTGAAATAAATAAAATTAATATTTATTTTTTGTCTATCTGAATCAAAGAAAATCTTTGCCATGGGTAGTCGCGCAATCCATTGCAAAGCCTGGTACTTTTGCTATGCCCATATGTGTAAACGTGCCATTAAATTCTTCGTTAGCTTAGGAAGAAGGATTCAAATATTGAACGACTTGAAGGAAAAAATACAATTTTTTGAGGTTAAGGAGGAGGCAAGGGACAGGGCACATTAGCGGTCTAATTTTACCGACAAAAGAAATAGACCTGTCGTAACATAGAACAAATAATAATATAATCTTATATATAAAATTCTCGTGTCACAATGTTCGTTCCCGTACTCCTCCGAAACGGCTTGACCGATTCTCATGAAATTTTGTGAGCATATTGAGTAGGTCTGAGAATCGGCCAACATCTATTTTTCATACCCCTTAGTGATAAGGGTTGTCCACCCTTAACATTTTTCTTTAATTTTTAGACATTTTTTTAATTTCTTTATTTTTTTTATTATGTCGCATTAAAAAATACATACAACCCTAAATTTTTACCCTTTTATCACCAACCCCTATTTTTTAATAGCCATTTTAGTAATTTAATCATTTTTCATCCCCGGTCGATAACTGATCAATCGTCATTTAATTAGTTATCCCGCCAGTTGTCTACAGGTGTCACTTCTGACCCAGAAAACAGCACGGAGTAGGAATGAGAACGAAGCCGGTCTCCTGTTTCTCTCACACAATAAGACTTCTCTCACTCCCTACACAGTTGTCGGCCAGCATTTTAAATGGCAAGTTCCGAGGTGAAAATATATTAATACCACGGATTCCTATTATACCTACAGATGTGCCAATTCAATTCAAACGTATTCAGTTTCCGATTAGATTGGCATTTGCAATGACTATCAACAAATCCCAAGGTCAAACGATGTATATTTGTGGCTTAGATTTGAGAACACCATGTTTTTCACACGGACAATTATACGTGGCATGCTCTCGAGTGGGTAAACCATCCAGTTTGTTTGTGTTAGCTAAAGATGGACTAACAAAAAATATTGTTCACGCTATAGCATTAAGAGATTGATATTGTTTGTTAGTGTTACTGTCGTAATTGATTAATTAATGATATATAATTTTAAGGAATAAATTATAATAACTTAAAAATAATGTTTGCCTTTTGTTATTTTTATATTCCCTCATCGTTCACAGCGCTCCACGCCTATTTCACGCATATACCACATTCTTACACACTTACAATAAGTAAGCTATTTTTTAACTTCACTATATATATATATGTATATATGTATATATGTATATATACATACATACAGTTTATTTAATTTTTACTATCTCGCTATCTTACAGGTAGAGAAAGTATTATGATCATCAAAAAAATCGCACTCAATATTGTTTATGAATTTAGACGTTTGTTGACCCCCCGAATGCAAAAAATTGTTTTTTAAATTACCGTCTGTCTCTCTGTTTGTTTCTCGAACTAGAGCCTAAACTATTTTAGCGAATGGGCTAAAACTTGGTGTCTAGGAATTTCATAGATTTTACCCTAGGGTTTTTTGGAATTGGATATCTAACCCTATAACTAAGGGTAGTTTACTATAGGTCAAAAAGAGAACCACCAGCCTCTGTGGCGTAGTTGGTTAACGCGCTTGTCATGTTGAGCTCGTCTGCAGAGGACGGGGAGATCGAGGTTCGAATCTCGGTCGGGTGAACTGGGGGTGGTTTTCCTAAATGGCTTTCCACTCTCCCTCCACGCAAATGCGGGTTCACTTCCTCTAATTCAACCTTCCCAATTCATAATCCATTAGCGTAATTAGTACTTAAAACGTATGTCCCGAACGGGTAGTAAGACGCGGGTAAAATATTATTATTAAAAAGAGAACCAAATTGATTTTCTCAAAATTGGCTCAAGCGATTTTAATTAAATGTAATTTCTAGGCATTGATAAATATTATACACAAAATGGCTACTCTCATCTTTTCAGAAAAATGACTTTAAGTGTTCCGGTCTGATGCGTAAATTTTCAGTTTTTATCACATCTCCAAAACTATTTGATACATGAAATTACTTATCACTGCAAATGTATAGGTCTATTTATAATAAAAATATTTTATTTGAAACATATTTTTATAAAACCAATCATTTTCAAGCTAAACGCAAATATATATATATATAGAGAGAGAGAGAGCTAAAGGAAAAAAATATATATATATATATATATGTATAGTATATATTTTAACTTTTCGAAAACTAAAGGTCAAGTATTACGACCGTAAAAAAAAAAAATTAACCCGAGATTCTGATGTATGTCGAAGTTTCATGACCCCAAACTATAAAAAGTGGTTTTTGCAATGTCGCCTGTCTGTGTGTCTGTCTAACCCTAATATTAAGAGTAGAACATAGGGCGAAAAGAGAAAAAATCGATTTTCTCAAAATAAGCTCTAACGATTTTGATTAAAATTCGTATCCAGGCAATGATTAATATTATAAACAAAATAGTTCATTTTCAATTTAAATTTGGGAGTCAAAAATTGTTGAACCGTAAGTATAACACAATATTTACTCGGGTTTGCTAGTGTATATTATTTCGTTTCACATATATTACGAGTTTTGAGTAAATATGTCCAGTTTTAAACACTGGAGTGAGAAAGTCCGTGCGGAGTTCCGTACTATTTATTTTAATTATAAGTTGGAGGCATGCAGTTTCTTAACTTACACGACGAATAAATTTAGAATGTTCGATAGACAGGTACTAAATAAGATTTGGTACAAAAAGTGATGAGACTACTGGGGAATGGAGGAGGTTACATAATGACTAGCTAAATACCCTGTATTCATCAAAAGACATTGTTGGGGTAGACAAATCTCGCAGATCACGGCGGGCAGGCGATGCAGCGTGAAAAGGATTATCTAGAACCTTGTTCAGGATATTGACTGACAAACGAAATGTGAAGAGACCATTGGGAAGACCTAGACACAGGTGGGAGGATAACATTATAATTAACCTGAAAGAGATGGGTGTAATGAGGTGAACAGGAGAGAACTAGCTCAAGATAAGGAAAGGTGACGTATTTTCTAAAGTGTTGCAATGAACTTTCAAGTTTCCGATGCCCTAGAGTAAGTAAGTTAAAATTAAACTAATTGTGCACTGTGCTTTATAGCTCAAAAAATAAGAATGACTAAAACATAAGTTTAAGGTTTCTTAACTCAATATAATTGATCTTATTGGGTTTTTTGGTGAAGTGCTTGCCTCAGGATCCGATGTTGGTGGGTTCAAACCCAGCCGAGGTCAGTGAAATTTTCTTGAGCCATAAAAATCCGTAGTACAACTTCCTTCTAAGCGGAAATAAAGTAGTCACTCCTAAGTCCTTTGTAGCATGTAATATAAACCCGGAAGGTATGTAGAAATACCTAACTGGCAAAATTGATAAGCCCTTTCGCGTTCGCTCATAGATATTAAGTGTGAAAATCAACTGAGAGCCACCTGATTTTTGAACTCCCCTAATGCATGGAATTTCTACCAGATGGTGTGGGCAGTACTAATCAGTCGAAGGGGTGAGTACATCTACACATCTGCATGGATAGACGTCACATCAAACCAATATTCGGTTTGTTTACAAGAAGAGGACTCAATATGCTTAAAGTCTAATTTGAAACTGGTCTTTATACGGACCTCCCTATATTATTTACAAGGGCTTATATAAACGGGGGAGTGAATTTTTAGAGTGAGGAGAGGTTAGCCAGGATCTTTAACATAGTACTTATAAAAAAAATTACGAAAATTCATATAATTATTTCAATAAAAACAGCCACGTTGTCAAGATCTTCGCTTTTATTTTATGTGTTACCAAGGAATTAATTTGAACTTTAAAATATATTTCAGTCAAGTTTTCATTTTAGGCCTACTCTTTATTTCTTACACGTTGCGAGATTTAAAAAAAGTCTTAAAATTTTAATTATTTTTTATCATTTTGAATATTTACTTATTTATATAATTTTAGAAAAAGTAAAAAATATATATATACGTCATTTATTACCATTTCAAAGATTTATTGCGGTTGGTTAATTCGTGCCCACTCTCACTTCAAAATAAAACCACCCTCAAAATGTTTTCAATATTATGTCATGTAAATGGAATATTAATTTTGGAGGACCTTGGTATAAATTGATTGATTTTAATGATCGTCATTTAGACGTCAATTCATCCTTTATTCACCTGTCATAATTATAATGCTTTCATATCAGAAACTCAGCTCGACTTGCTGATATTAATGTAAGGAATCTCGCAATTAGTTTATCTTTAGGCTTTTGTTTTTTGTTTAGCTTGACATGTTTAGTGTGATAAGTAAAAGTTATGGGTGATGATAGTGTTGTTGCTTATTAGTAACATGAATATGCTATATTTTGTACTATCAATAAGTAGTTTCAAACAATATATTATTATTATGTGTTCTGTATTACGACAGTCCCGTTTCTTTTGTCAGTGAACTTAAGACCACCAATGCGTCCTGTCCTCTGCTTCCTTCTTCAGCCGCCAGAATGTTCTCTCTTCCTTCAAGTCATCTAATATTTGAATCCTCATCCTTCCCTCAACCTTTACTTCTAAGACGTCATGCTTTGTAGTAAAGAAAAACATCCAAAATGGTTATCTTCTCAACCACAATAAGGATTTCTTTCATTTGTCACTCGTGGGTCCACCTGATCATTTTCAAAATTTCTCCAGCACCACATTTCAAATCTCTCCAAGATCAACATAGTACGATATATTTTCATTTATTTTCAACTAGATTTATCATTGGTATTTATTTATGGGGTAGGCCCCAGTGTTAAATGTTCTCTGCACTAGGCCCAGGGGCGAATCCAGATAATTTTCATAGAGGATTCATAATTATAAATAACATAATTACTTAAAATTTTAGATTTCTGTTTAAAGCCATTTAATAGTTTATCATTCATATGTGATAATATGTATGTTTTAAACCGTGGTCATCCTCTCTTATTTTTTAAAATCAGATAGTTTTTATAAACTATTTGAAGTGGACCTCCTTCAGCAAGTTTTTGAAAAATGGTTTACTCTAGAAGCTATGAGTAGTTTTAGACTTGATTTTTTTAATTAGATTATTTTATAGGTCTCACCTAGAAATTTTTGAAATTTGGATGCCCTTTGAAGCTCTTTAGAGTGATCCTCACCTTAATTTTTTTTACGATAATTAGATACATCCAGAAGTGTTCTTCCACCGATAAAATTTTGAAAATTGAATTCTTTTGGAAAATTCAGAATTCGGAATTGTCCTTTCTAATACATTTTTGAAATTTGGATGACCTTGGAAGTATTTAGCGTTTTCCTCCCTGACTTTTTCTGCCTGTTATGTGTTTCTAGTCTAGTAGTTATTTGAAGCGATCCTCTCCGGCAAATTTTTGACAGTAGAATGCATTTAGAAGTCATTTGAAGTTTAATTTAAAGCCATGTTTCAGCTTCATATTCGATAATATCAGAGGATTTGAAATATATCTATGGGGGGGAAGGGGGTGTATTGCAGGGAGGGACAGATTGTTTACAGGAGGGCAGAGTCCCCCATTTTTTGCACCACTCCTGCTGTCCACACATACTCTATATTTTGTATTCGTAGATGAACTGCTCTCAGGCGATTATTAGTCTTCTTTGATGTGTGCTAGTCTACCGTCTCAATGCGGATCAATGTTCGTTACTCGCTATGAACGACAAATATTCTTACATGAAAACGAATATTCTTTTCACACTTGCGTGAGCCGTATCGAGCATTGAATAAACACGGACAAAAAAACGCACGTGTGGACTCGACTTAAGAGGTGTCTGCGCGTAAAAATGAATACAATATTGTATAAAATTTATCTGCGTTGTATTTTATTTTCAAAATTTGAACTTTTACTTGGTTTTTTGTATTAATTTTGTGACTTTCACAGGGAGGTCAACTGACCCTATGAACCCCCTCTCCCCCTCCCAAGAATCCGCGCCTGAATATACCGTACACCTCTAGAAAATTCAAATTAAGTGTAGCGCTAGTAAATTGGAAATGCGACACTTTTCATTATTAAAGTAGAATATACCAATGGTTTGAGGGGATGAAATTATGTTAGAATATATAATTATTTAATAAAAAGATTTATATGCACAGTAACACAGTATTATATTTCATTTAGCCGTATTTTTAAACATCAATACTTGAAATTACCAAACTCCCTACTGTGTTTGTCAACATTAAATCACCAAGTAATTTCAACGTAGTGTGGATTACTTTCCCTTCATTTTTAAAGAAGATTATGTATCTTATTTTACCCTGACCTGTGCCAAACTTAAGATAGTTTAATACATCAAGGTAAGACTTTTACAGTAGCCCCATGGCTTCTTTAGTGCTGACTGACAGCTCACAGCTGACTTCCGACAGTCAACATTTAGGTATATACCTAAATTTTGACTGTCAGAAGTGACAGCTGCTAAACACATGTTTTTGAAGATCATATGGTTCGGCGTAGGGATACATAATTTTGTCTGGTAACTTTTCAAAGATTATAGCTGTCAATAGTCAGCACCAAAGAAGCCATGGGGCTACTGTACCTTTCAGAATAAATGGAGTGTACAGTACATGCCATAGCTTTTATCTCTTCAACAACATTGAAAAGTGGAGCCATCAAAACTTGTGGACATATTTTGGCTACCCGTTGTAAAAGTTAAAGTGTTGTAAATGTATGGCGTCTGATTTCCCATTATATATATATATATATATATATATATATATATATATATATATAATATTTTATCCATACAAAAAAGTAATTTATAATAGGATTACTTAAAAACCTAGGTCCAAATTTAGTTGTGAGATATAAAAGAATTACACAATTATGTATGAACATGCACCTTTTAAAATAATGAACCTAGTGTGACTGTTTGGAAACTACCCCTGAGGCTTTTAACTTATATTTCGTAATTAATTAGTTCAATAACTATACTGTAAATGCTGGGAGTAAAAAATGTGTGTACACAAGACTTAAGACTTCAATTAATTCCTCTTGAAACTGTGTTTCTGTGCATTCAATGTCTTCTGTTTAGTGAACACGTTGTTTCCAGAAGGGGATGAGCGGAAGGATTGTTCATTAGAGGACAATTAATTGTGTAGCAGGCAGATGGCTAGAGCTTAAATAAAACCTTTGCTTGGTCTAGGAAAACCTTAAAAATAGATTATTTTACTCGAACAAAACTGTTCGTTTGGTGAATAGTGTAAAACAATTTTATGTCATTAAATTAGTTAGATATAGAAAAGTACATATCTAGTGTATTTACTAAATGTGTTTGCCCCATCCTCAATTGAATGCAAAACAGTAAATATATATTATATATATTATAATCTATATATATATAATACTTATATACATATATATATTATATATAATACTATATATATAATTATATTATCTATATATATATTATACTATAATATATATATATGTGCTACGTAGTGCATTATATGTTTTGGACACTATTATATTTATACTCACGTAAACTGACAATGCATTTTTTAACTAATCGTCTAATTTAACTTATTATTTGTATTTATTTACCGATAATATTTAAAATTTCTCCATTAATAGTTCATGCAATGGAGTGCTTATCTTATATACTTGTACTATCTCTCAACCCGCCATGTAATATCATTAATTAAACTTAAAAGATTACTATCACAAATCTGTCACATAAGCGTGATAAATATATAAATGGATTTTATTCTCTCCTACCTTGAACATTAATCAAAAGGGTTTATCTCTTCAATGTCTGTTGAGTGTATTTAAGCAAGTTTTGAAATATTTGTAACATCTAACATATTCGCTATAAAAATATTTGTACTTTCTTGACAAACTTTTGTTCTAAAAGAAAGTATTGTTGAGAGCACTCCTTAACATTTGTATTGCTGTAAAAAAAGTTTTTAATATATTTATTAAAGTTTATAAAGGGTTTTACGAATAAATCACAAACGGTGGTATATTTGTACCTAAGAAAATTTACAGAAATTCCATACTGATGTTTTATTTTAAAACCACTGTTGCTTATATAAAAAAAGTACAACTGTTTCGCTGACAAAATCAAAATAATTGTAAAAATTATTCAAAGACAAAACAAAACAATTTACTTACTACAAAAATTACATTTCTCTGAAGCAGTTTTCTTTACTATGAGGACTGTTATTGGCCAAAAATTAATGATTACAATAAAAAACCAGATAAAAATGATAAATTAAATAAGTGAATAAGTTTTCGTCTTAGGAAAAGACGGTGAGCAACAATGGGGGGGGGGGGGGGGGGGGAGAAGAGGTTCTATTATTATATACAGTTGGGAATCGAATACCGGTTTTCTTAATTGGATTTCATTGAGGCCAATGTTTATTTTTTTTATTTATTTAGTAAAAATACGTCCATTTGTTCCAGCAGTCGTTTAATCTTAGACAAATAATGTTGAACAAAACTTCATATTATTTATCCACCATCCCATTTAGATTTGAATAAACTAAAATAAACTAGAAAGTTCAAAATGTATTGAAATCTATATGAAAATACTATTAATAATACATTCCTAACTGACCTAGGGCACACATTTAAACTATATATTTTTAAATTTATTTTTATAAAACAAATTCACTGAACCGAATTGTTCAAAGGACATTGAAAAATATACATGCTAGAAAAATAACAAAATTAAAATGTTTTGGTGGTTTCAAAACTAAGTTTATCTTGGCCTTCTTTGAAATATTTATTTAAACATTTGTTCTTTTACTATCTGTAAACGCTCTGGGAACGCTAGTTCTTTAATTCATTTACTGGTGGTGTATAAACATGATTCCACCAGGAATTAATGTTTATAAAGGAAAATGGATCGCTCGGAAAAAAACATCAAACAAAAAAAATGTATTTTCAATATATTTTGAATATTTAAAGATGATTACACTTTATAAACCAGCAAATATTTATATAAGTTTAAATCATTCAGTTGGTTTTCCTATATAAGGGATCTTAGTTTGGATATCAGCATGACAGAAAAAAAATTTTTGTAATTGAAGCCTCCACGCCCACGGTGATGAATTTACGGTCAAGGCAGAGGGTACTAATTTCTAGAGTTGAGCTAAACTGTGCGTGCTGTGCTGATATAATATTTTGGTTTAGAGATGGCGCTTTAACGTGATAAGAAGAAATTTAAGGTATTTGAAAACAAAGTACTTAGGAAATTATTATGTCCAAAAAAAAAAAAGGATGAAGATTATGGAGGCTAACTAATGAATAGTTACACAGCCTGTAATTACCACCGGGCATTGTTAGGATAATCAAGTCTGGTAGATTACGGTGGGCAGAATATGCAGCGTGAATGGGAGAATTTACAACCATGTCCAGAGAATTGACTGGAAAACCCAATGGGAAGACCTAGACGCAGAGTAACATTATAATGAACCTGAAAGAGATGGGTGTAATTAGGTGAACTAGATAGAACTAACTCAAGATAGAGAAAGGTGGCGTACTTTTGTAAGTACGGAAATGAAATTTTGAGTCCTAATACTAAGAGTAAAAAAAGTATCTATACTTATTTGAAAATGGACCTCTATGTAATAAGATATATTAATGTGTTTATTTTTCTATAGCTTCCAGGTAGACTGACGTTATAGTGATAATTTAAAATGTGTCACTTTAAATAAGTTGAAAGCATGTGAGCCCTTCACATTAGTGGGTCAAGGCCGTACTAAACCCGAGGTTACACGATACGAGTACACTCGAATCGAGCACACACTAATGCTCACTTCGTATCGAGTAAACAAAACATATGATACGAGCCGTTCGGACACCGTCATCCAAGCTGAGTGAAGTCAGACCGTCCTCAACTTTAGCGAGTCAGTTCGGAGACGAGTAGCATTCCTAAATGGTTTAAATGGCGGTGGGACGCGGAACGGTGAGACGAGTTTGCGCTAGAAAGTGGACGGAGCGAGAATATTAGTAGACTAGATAGCTGTTGTCCGCGGCTTTGCTCGCGTGGAAGTTGATTATATACAAATACGAAAATATACATATTTATTTACAGATTAATTTAAAATATTACGTTACGTTGATGACCATAACTTGACCTCGGATCAAAAATAATGCAAGTCCGATACAAACTTTCACCCTCTTTTTCATCCCTTATTAAATAAAATTTCCAAAATTCCTGAAACATGTATTTATTTGTTTTACGTCAATAACCGAAATACAAAATTTTGTTTATGTAACTTTCAAAATGACGGACTTTCATACATATTATCATACATATTATCATCCCCTATTTTGACCCCTTTGGGGTGGAATTTTCTAAAATCCTTTCTTAGTGGGTGCCTATATAACAAAATGAATATACAGTCCGAATTTCATGCTTGTAGCCTTGATAGTTTGCGCTCAGCGATGATGAATCAGTCAGTCAGTCAGTCAGGACATGTTATTTTATAAGTATAGATTTAGCCTACGATTCACAATCATGTGTTAACTAAACACACAACCTAACCATCAATAGTGATTTGTTCTATATTGTTAATTTAAAACCCCATACACAAATACACTTGATAAATTTATTCAGCTTGAGCCGGAAACGATCACGGCTCTTTTTTCATAACTGTTGGTATAATTGATTATAAACAATAGGAATATTTTAAGTTCACGCTTATTTTAAATTATCTTAATGAAACTAAAAAAATGTGGTTTTATATATTTTAATATCATAAATATTATACATTACATAAAATATACAGAATATTTCCAACAATATAATATTTTAATGCAAATCTATAGATTTGTATTTTATAATATTAGAATAATATCAATAACGCGCCAAGATTTAAACTAGTTTGTAATTAGTGAGCCTAGCTTTTACATATAATCTATATAATTATGTATCGAGCTTAGATTTTAACTAACCTTTCGGGCACTTTATATATTTACACTGATAGGTTCGTAATGATGAAGATATAATCTATACTCTAAAGTAAATGTACTAAAATAGGCGCGGAGAGAAAGTTGTACACCGTTTAGTTGAAATTAGCTTACATACACATGACTGGAATACGAACCCAGAACTAATCATGATATGCAGTGTAGTCTATTGTGAGAGCGAATCGTAACATTATGCTATCACTGAAAGAACGTAATCTTTACCTTCCATCCATTACTGTTTTCAGTTTATGGTCCGGTTCGATTTTATTTTTCAAGCCATATATTTTCCGCTTCCAGCTTGCTAGGCCTGTCATAGCTTCTTATGGGTTATAATCTAATATAAGACTAGGACAAACACAACATCCAGTCCCCGATCATTAATTTATCATTATGAAAGTGTGAAACCATATTTCACCAATAATAAATTTTCTGCAATGCCGGGATTCGAACCCGGGACCATTAAGCTCAGTAGACAAACATGTTATCGACTGAGCTAAGGTGCGCTAGCACGTAATTATGTATAAATATAACTCTAGTATTTTATATTGGTTATTATACTTACTAACAAAATAAACATACTTTTGTAACACCCTTTGTATTATTTAAGTTTCTATTTATGAGTATGACATTACAAAAGAACAAGTGCTTAGTTTCCTCCATAAGAAATAATTTGCAATGTTTTGTATTGTCCTTCCTCAGGACGATAATGGCTTTCTTGAGTTACTTCATCATTTTTGTTTGTACCGTAGATTTCCATTGTTAAACTTGTGGTCATCATTGTAAACTATTTCATTCATTTACCTCTTGTTAATGAAGGAGCAATATGATTGCCATTCATGCTTCTCATAGGCAAGTTATGGCACTCCTAGAATAAAAAGTTTTATTTTTTTAATTAATACCAACATTTATTATAATAAATCTGGATTGAAAATTCCTTAGCGGTTTCATCTTTCTAATATATAATAGTATATTCAATAAATTATCACTTTGATTATCATAACTGTACAGCAAAAAGTGAATTGTTCAATTCATATTATTCATGTAAGTTGTAAATTATAGTTTTCATATCCTTTGAATTAATATTAAGATGTATGTTTATGAAAATAATCTATCTGTGCGTATTTGTTTTACAATACAGTCCCGTGTTAATAGACAGAGGGTGGTCTGGTGGTCT
The DNA here is from genome assembly GCA_039000515.1 of Timema cristinae. Lineage (NCBI taxonomy): Eukaryota > Metazoa > Arthropoda > Insecta > Phasmatodea > Timematidae > Timema > Timema cristinae. Next base: position 27,181,392 of record JBCFYV010000024.1, read on the forward strand.
AGGGGTAAGGTGTCAGACTTCTGTGCTGGGGGTCCAGGGTTCAATCCTCGGTCCCGGCACAGATCTATCTGATTACCAAACCCTTCCTTCACCTCTGACAAGACGTGTATTAATCACAACTTGTGAATGTGGGGAATGCCAGGCCTCTAGCGTGGTTCGGATTCCACGTTAAACTGTAGGTCCTTCATTTCATCTCACAATCACCCTACCATTACATATTAGCGTAAGTGCGTATAACCCGAACGGGTAGTAAGACGCGGTGCTAATAAAATAATAATATAATAATAATAATAATAATATGTAGACAGAGACTTATCTGACAGATATAAAAGTTACTAGAACTACTATCTTGTGTTCATACGTCAACTCGTGTGATCTACATCTGCCATTTTTATAGATATTATGAACAACTATAAAAATAACACTTAAAATGAAATGTCTAATTGCTGAGCACAGCACAAAAAAATATTTTCTAATAAGCCCTACTTGTTAAAATAGAACTGTACAAAAATATAAAAAGAAAATTGCTTTAGAACACTTTTCAAAATCATTTGGAAGGTTTATTCTTATGTAGTAAAAGTAAATTGTTGTTCTGAATTGAGAATTAAAATAACAAACTATTCAATTTTCACTATTTGTTAAATTTATATTGACTTTCAGTAATATCTCATCTATAGCAATGGATGATGAATTTTAAGGAATCCAACGATAGATATAATCTAAGACCGACTAACCAGGATATTAGGTAAAAGAAATCGGCTAAAAAAACTCGAATAGAAATGTGGTTGTATGCAGCCTTCGCTTGACAACAACGAAATTAGTGTAAGTTGAAAAAAAAAAATTGAAATTTTAAAACAATTATTATTTTTCAATATTTTTTAGTGCTTAAAAACAAAATTATCTGCAAACTGGTTTCACTGGAATCAATTTCACTCTTATTTAAATGAAGACTTTATAAAATCACATCACGAGGTAAACGCTTGGTCCGAGGAATATTAACAGCAGCTCAATTTTCAGAAGAATAGTTATATAACTCTAAAAATCACGACATCTACATTCAAGTATTCATACATCGAGTCAAATAATCTGCAACTGTGACATTTGAGTGTTTTTTTTTTTTAATATCCATGTTGTCAGCCCACATTCGAGCCATGCATATAATGAGCTACCACCATCTGTTGGTGAAGATAGGGAAAAATTCTGTGGATAGAGGGTTTCATTTGGTCATCATAACGAACCCTACAGCCGTTAATCTCATTTTTATAGACAGGAGCTGCTTACTTTTTCATTAAAGTAGTTCTTAATTTGCTCTCACGAGGTTGAGTTTGAACCCGTGCCAGAACCCACTGCTTCACAGAAATATCCGAAATTGCCTAGGATCGAACCCGGGACCTCTGGATATGTATCCAAGAACGCTGACCACTAAGCCACAGAGTTGGTTTATATTATCAATACATATATAAGAACATAATAATACGTTTGTATATTCTAAATGGCACTTCCTATGAAAATTGTAATGTACCTAATTTAAGGGTTATCCGTGGGTTGAGACGGGATCTTAAATAATCCTGTAAGCCTCTTTGTTTCTTAGGGCTAGAATTCTAATTAGCTAGCATGCGATCATATATCAATCAAACCTACCTGACACATGTCATCAGTGCTTTTGTCTTGAAGCACGTACTGTCTCCAGGACCCGAACCCTTCGCCTTATTCACTAAAAATATGAAAAAAAAAAGTACACGCGTATGAATAAAGGTACACATTTTATAAATTTAAATGTTGATATGGATGTGTAATCTTTTGAAAATTAATAGGATTCTATTTTTCTTAAGATAAAAAAGGGTAAAGTTAATTATATTATTGATGATAATTTTTTATATAGGTAAAATAAATCTATAGGATTACAGTACTACATTTTATATTTTATTATTGCATATAGTGTATTTTATTATGAAAATTGTATATCAAAATAAATTTCTAAATAAAATTATTTTCCCATTCTACTCTCTAAGGCTACGCCTATAAATTATAAAACTACATTTTAATAATTTTAAAGCTAAATAAACATCTCAATTTGTGAATAATGTTCTAGAAAACCTTGTTTGAAACTAAACATTTATTTCTGTGTATCTACTTACAACGGTAAACGAGCGATATATTTGGATTGGACAGTATCGTAATTTACATCAAGGTCAAGGTTAGAATTTCAAACGATTGACTTTTATTCTTATGGGAATTTCTCTGAGGCTTTCTTATCCTCTCTTAACGCTGATGTATGTACAACATCCATATTATATATATATATATAATTGATATATTGTTGTGTATTAAATGCGCTCTTTACAAACAAAAAATCCGTACATGCATATAATTTTTACAACTCAGCTTGGATATGTGTTAGGAAAGAGATAAATGTATGTTAGAAGCCTTGCCGTGTAAAACTAAATGTTCATAATTATTATTATTATTAGCACCGCGTCTTACTACCCATTCGGGTTATACGCACTTACGCTAATGTGTAATGGTAGGGTGATTGTGAGATGAAATGAAGGACCTACAGTTTAACGTGGAATCCGAACCACGGTGGAGGCCTGGCATTCCCCACATTCACAAGATGTCTTGTCAGAGGTGAAGGAAGGGTTTGGTAAATCAGATAAATCTGTACCGGGACCGAGGATTGAACCCCGGCCGCCAGCACAGAAGTCTGACACCTTACCCCTAGACCACAAGGTCACCTTTGTACAACTTACCTTTGTCAATTATTTTCAAAACGACCACTGTGATTAAGACTAAACATTACATGATTATAAGGAATACAATCTTTTAGTCGAACCAAATAACAGTTTACTGAAGATTGTACTTTTATTTTTTAGCACCGTGTATTACAACATGCTGAGGCGATATACACATATGTACTAACTACGCTGATGAGTTGAGTATAAGTAAGGTTGAATTTAGATAAAATGTACCCAAATTTGCGTAGAGGGAAATTGGGGAACCATTTAGGGTAAACCACACTCAGTACCCCAATCTCCCCCTTCATCGGTAGTCTAGTCTCTTTTGAGAGTAACGCCTTAGACCATGCGGCCACTGAAGCAGGTGTTATTTTAATTAAATATATTTAAATCTGAAATAATTCTATAATTATATTAAAAATGTTAATGTATAACTAACATTTATGTAGTACCTTATTTACACGTAAAGACTAACCAAATTTAAACTATTATTTTTAACGAAACAAGTTAAAAGGATTATTTTAAGTAAACGCACGTTCATTCATCTATAAATAATTTACTAATTATGTAATGTAGTACATATAATCAAAAGGGTTTTTATATTTGAGAGTAGATTTGTAATGAAAGATTTCTAATGCAATCTAATAAATTGACTTATTCTGCATATATTTAACATACCTTCTCACCCGCCTCGGTGGCGTAGTTGGCTAACGCGCTAGTCGTGTTGAGCTCGACCACCGAGGACGGGGAGATTGAGGTTCGAATCTCGGTTGGGTGAACTGGGGGTGGTTTTTCCTAAATGGTTTTCCACTCTCCCTCCACGTAAATGTAGGTTCACTTCCTCTAATTCAACCTTCCCAATTCCCAATCAATTAGCGTAATTAGTACTTAAAGCGTATAACCCGAACGGTTATTAAGACGCGGTGCTAAATAATAAATAATAAAATAAAAAAAACATACCTTCTCCTAAACATTTGGGAAGTTGTCCAATGTTGACGCATGAACTTAGCGCCTGTAAAACTTCAGATATATTGATTGATTCCTTATCTCCTTGAGTGTTCATCGCCAATTTGACTGCGTTACCCATGTTTATACCATTGTCTGTCATGATCCCAAAATCTCTGAGTACGCAGTCCAATACGCACTGAAACAATAAACAATCATTTATTGAAGACTTGGGTTTACAATACGAGAAAAAAGAATTATATTCATCTGCATGATAAATTGGCAAGTGACATCAAAAAACATTTATAAATTGCAAAAAAAAAAAAGTATGAGCCTGAAAGGGAATTATATCGACAGAACGGCTGCTGCCGTTAACGATGATAGCGCCAACATTCGTGGATATATGGTGTCATGTGGTCAGCATAATGAACCCTCCTCGTTAATCCCGATTTTTCTAGACTGGAGCGTCTACTTCTTTATTCAAGTAGATCCTCATTTGTCCTCATGAGGCTGAGTTTGACCTCGTTCCAGATACACTACTTCACAGATAAATTTTAGAAGCACCGGGAATTGAAACTGGGACCTCTTGACCTATAGTCAAGAACTCGTACCACTATTATATAGAAAATGTTGATTGAATGTGTAACTGTAGACGCTATAATTCCAACACCAAGAAGCATAGAAATAGAGGACTTAAATATATATATATATATATATATATATATATTGTATTTATGGTAGCTTTAGTTTGTGCTTCTACAATCTACATACATTGCGAATATTGTTTACCTCCATAATGTTTCCAGCTTGTGGCCTGGGTCAGTTTTTTATTCAAGCCACGTATTTCCACTATCGGCTTGCTAGGACTGTCATAGCTTCACCCACCTTATAATCTAACTTGATATCAGGACAAGCACAACATCCAGTCCACAGCCGTTAATTTAGCAATGTGAAAGTGTAAACCCAAATTTCACCAATGATAAATATTTCGGCCAAACCGGGAATCAAACCCAGTACCCTTAGCTCTATATACAGACAAGCTATCGACTGAACTAAGCTGTCGGATGCATTGTGAAACTGAAGTTTTTATTCATGTCGTCACCCGTTGCGAATAGTTCCAAAATCAATTAAATAAAATGGTGGAAACTTGATATATTTACTACGGATGCGTATCTTAAGTAAAATTTTTTAAAGCTTATCTTACTTTTAACAAAATGGTTATTTTATTTGTGTTTTGTGTTCATAGAGTATAATAGTAGGTCATATCTCTTTTTCGAATGGAAAACTGAGTTAGGACAAAAAACACACATATGGAAAAAGGCTGTTTTCAAGTTTACTCAACTAATATTGAGTACAGTATTTTTAGTAATACTTAGTAAATATGTGTCGGGGAAATTCATAAAATAATATCTATGATTAATTTTAAGATTTGTAATAATAAATACGTTTATGTCTAAACATTAAAAGTAATGGAAATAAGAAAATTAATCCGGCTACACGATATACAGTAAAACATATTTTATAACTGGGACTTAAACAGCTCTTTGTTTACTATTATACAGTATAGTATAATAGTATTAAAGTCTAAAAAACGTTGTCTTTTACATGTTTATGATGCAACTATCTGGACATATGATATGTTCTATGTTTTCTACAAAACATAATGGCTGATGGCGTAGAACTATATCACATAATAAATAACATTACTTACTTGAAATTATTAAAATACAAAATATTAATTTTATTTGTATATAAGATCACGTATTTTATTAAAATACATTATATAGATCACACTTACAATAGTCTTGTCGTCTGGAGATAGTAAATAGCTAATGAAAGTTCTGAAACAAAAATTAAAAGCACATTTGATCAGAGATCATTAACATTTATTCCACCCATTATTTTGTTTGTATTTTTAAATAGTCTTAATTTTCTTAAAATATCGTATTTTGTAATCTAGCATGTAAAAATAAACAGTTTTATGTTAAATAAATAACACCAAACGTTGGTGTTAATCTGTTCAGTAAAATGTTAATGTCTAGCTTGAAATATAAAATCGTCGACTCCAGATTTAACGAGTATTTAAAAAATTAAAGTTTTTTAAAGTTTAATTAAATAACCATCAAATCCTCTTAAAATTGAGATAAGTACAAAATAAAGCACCACACACATACTAACAGACATGGTTTAAAGTATCTAATTTGATAGTTAATTCATACGCTTGATAAAATATTCATAACTTTGATCATACAAATTATTTAATTTGATTGTTCACAAGGAGTGAAACATTTTCTGATATATAAAAAAAGCAAAAACAAGTGTTAACCATTTTTAAAAGCTCCCTTTTCTTGAAGGTTTATTATTAGTTTAGTAAACATATTTTGTTTGTGGTATCCAACAGCCATGTTTTGGAAGAATTAAATATATGGTTTTCCAGCTTTTCATAATCTTTTATCAGCCTTTATTAAAAGAAGGGTTTAGAACCATGACTGATAGAAACTTCTTTGAGTTGCACGAAACAAAATGTCAACCCGCTTGATTCAAGGCTGGAAGCTAAGTATTTAGGAATCTTTAGTAGTTGGAATTGTGCTATGTGCTCTGCGTGACACATTTTTAAAACTTAAACTAGGCTGGATTATTTTGTTGGTATAGGTAAAAAAAAAAAAAAAAAGAAATGGGAGTGTAGGGGACGTGAGTTAAGGGTAGTATTTTACAGTTTTATCAACAGAAATTAAATAATTCTCCAGTAAAAACATAGTTAAATTTATTTACATTGTGACATCAACAATTCTTTAATATCTGTCAAGGGTGTCCTCATTTAAAATGTTTTATCATCTAATTCCACTATTCTCATGACAGATATTTAATAAAAACATTTACCTTTTCTTATATTCCCTTCACTCCCAACTTAATACAGCAAGTATACAGCAGAAAGGAATGTTTATAATATTATATACACACATGGTTTTTTTTTAAACATTGATAATATTCTTGACTTGTTTATTAATATTATTTGGTCAGCTATTATGCTATCTATCAAAACTTATATATTTGTAGCAGATGAATTGACGTATATTCATAAATGAAAATATCTCTTGAGATTTTAGTAACGTTTGTAATGCCAGATAATGTTCTTAATATACTTGCTAACCTGACAGTATATACTAGAGTGATTGGTATTAAAACCGAACATGTGACACCCATACGAGAGAGAATTGTAATCCGACATACTGGTCTGGAACTAGCTAAAGTGCTTATGGATTTGTGGAGTGAATATAAATGAATTCTAAAAGCGAATCTAAACCCCGAAGGTTGGTGTGTTTCAAAGCAATGGACGCGCTAATCCGTGCATCTGTTCAGTTTTTCCCCCACACCATCTGGAATAAAGCAGATTTATTAGGGAACTCCTGAGAGTGCGAGAGTAACTATTAGCTTTCCCCATTGAATTTCTTTGAGTGAGCGAGAAAGAACCTATACATTTTGCTGTAAATATCTCTAATAAGGCTTCCAGAGAGACGTTATACAAACCACAATCGACATAGCACCGATGGCTATACGTTCCCTTACAAAAAAAAATTGTGTGCTATGGATTTTCATTGCTCGTTAAAATCCGTTGACTTCGACTGGGTTTGAACGCATGATCATGAGACACAATCTACCCAAAAACCATCGAGGACACAAATAAATAATAGTTATTAAATATTTGTCAATATAATCCAATTAATTATGAATACAATATATTTAACTAAATATTAAATACATACAACATGATTTGCAGCTGAAGGAGAATCTTAGTTAACCTATCAAATTTATATTATATTACCTTTGAAATATTATCAAACTTGCTTTTGGATGCTACATTTATAGAAAAATGTATGTTTTGTGATGTACTCTAATATTTTAAGTCCGGAAATTGTTTAAATAATGGTCGAGCTCTAAATGACATGAAATCGATTTTTTAAAGCTAGATGACATGGATAAGATGATTACAAATAAACTGAATTATAGCTATCGAGGAGTACTGAGCTTTACTTGCAAAGCTCGCAGTGTTGTCGAGGGCTTAGGAAGCAATGTCGTCGTTAAAGATGAGGAAGTTTTTTTTAAATATAAGATGGTGATTTATTATTTTGGATCATAATAAACTATTAACATAAAACGTGATCTAATTTTTAAATTGTATCCCCATTTCTCAATAGCTCATATGATTTATAACATTATAATATTTTAATTATAATATTTTAAAATGAGTTCAATATAACTAAAAATATTAGGTTGTTCGAAAACATGGTGATTAGGGAAAAACTTGGTCCAAAAAGGGATGAGGCTACTGGGTAGTGGAGGAGGCTATATAATGAGGATATATAACATGTATTCATTACAAACATTGTTAGGATACTAAAGTTTCGTAGATTAAGGTGGGCAGGACATGCAGCGTGAATGGGAGATTCTAGAACCTTGTTCAGGGTACTGATTGGCAAACCCAAACCCCAAGACCCAGACGCAGATGGGAGGATAACTTAGAATGGACCTGAAAGAGATAGGGTGTAATGAGATGGACTGGATATAACTGGCTCAAAATAGGATAGGTTGCGTACTTTTATAAGTGCGACAATGATCTATCGAGTGTCTGATACCGTAGTGTTAGTAAGTAATTAATGATTTATTAATTTTTAGCACCGCGTTTTACTACCCGTTCGGTTTATACGCTTATTACTAATTACGCTTAAGGTTTTAGGGATGAGGAAAGTTAAATTTGTAGGGGAGTGTACTTGTATTTGCGTGGAAGGATAATGGAACACCATTTTGAATAAACCACCCTCGGTACATCTGACGAGATTCGAACCTTGATCTGCCCGTCATCGGCAGTCTACGCTTTAAGTACTAATTACGCTAATGGATTTGGAATTGGGAAGGTTTAATTAGAGGAAGTGAACCCACATTTGCGTTGAGGGAGAGTGGAAAACAATTTAGGAAAAACCACCCCCAGTTCACCCGACCGAGAGTCGAACCTCGATATCCCGTTCTCTGCGGTCGAGCTCAACACGAATAGCGCGTTAACTAACTACGCCACCGAGGCAGGTTAATTTGTTTTAAAGGCCGGACTAAAATAAAAGAGTTTGTTTATAATGTGGCATCCAGACAGTGAAAATATTACTCTAAACACGGGTTACCAGTAGCTACAATCAACGTCCGTTTATAATGTATGCGAGGTAATTTATAATACTTTTTTTTAGCATGGAAGTAGTGGTTTTTTTTTTTATAATTAATACTAGAAGTCTCATTATTAAAAATTTTGTTTTAATCCACTGGATATTTCATATTTATATACCATGGTATATATAAAATAAAATTCAATAGCAAGAATAATACTGGCTTTGTTTTTATTACAAAGTGCCAAAAGCAAACACCTCTGCTAATGGGATTTGTAGAAAACACATTCAATATTTATTATTTAATTTATGAAGTATCATCATGTTGTCATGTTAACTCTCAGTATTCCATTTGTTGGTGAAAGAATTGATAGACTGCAATTAACATGTCATTTGTATGAATGGTTATTTGTAAAGTACACTCCAGATTTTTTTATTAGTATCATTTTAATTATCTGAATACCAGTGTGTTGACTGTGATGGAGTGTTTTAATATAAAAATATTATTTCAAAAATATATAGGTTACCGAGTTGATATTAAATCAAGTAAATCAAAACATGTTACATTTTCGTCGCATTTTTTTTTTCATCTGAGGTAATTTTTATTCATAAGCTCATGTAATTCTTCCATTAATAACTCAATTCCCCCTCCTTAAAAAAACAAGTTACTTTAAAATATTTTAATCTTAGCTCCCTTTTATTTGGGGTGAACTAATGGAGAAGTGTTTTGTCTATTTACGACAATTAATAAATCTACTTTAATTTTTACATTTTGATAACCGCGGGCTACACCTTTTTACTAACGTTAGGAAATAATATATTTCTACTCTTTTTTGTAGCTTATGCTATTATTTATTTTACTTTAGTTTATCCCGTTGTTGAGAATTCAACTTTTTCTATGATACCAGAACTTGCCAAATTTGTTTTGGTGAACCTGTTTGACAAATGGATGCCCTTCCTGATGCTAACCCCTGACACATGCCTGGCGAAACAGAGTGAATTCTATGAGCGAGCGTAAGGTATCTACCAAGTTCACAGGAAAGGTATTTTCACATAATTTATAGAGATATTTAATATGCTACAGCTGTCACTGTACCGACGGTATTACTTTATCTCCAGAGGAGGTTGAACTACGGATTTCTGTCACTCAAGCGAAATCCGTTGGCTTCGGCTGTGTTTGAACCCAAGAACATCGAGTCTTAGTATTCCTTACTTTACTTACCAACTTTAGTTTGTAATTTGGCGCTACAGATTTCAAGGTACTTCATTGCATCGGTCATTACATTTCCTTGCTGAAATTAAAATCAAACAAGTTTATGGATCAATATATTTTTAGTTAATTTATTTCTCATACCATTTCACAAAGATTATACTATGTTCTACTAAAAATATTGTACTATATACTATATTTTAAATTATAAATTGAAATGTGTAGCACATATTCACTCTAATTGAATTTTATATAAATTTATATAATAAATATGTAGGCTACTTTTTATTATAGGCTACTTGAATAAGCCAAATTAATTGCAGAGGAGTGATGTTAATTCATACGATAATTAAATATAAAAATTCTAAAATTGAAGTATTAAATGACCAAGGTCCTCTAATTATTATATAGTTAGTCAAATTGGTTTTGTTTTGTTCTATTACTATTTTAATACAATTTATTCATATATGTTTGATAAAAATTGAATCACACCTTTTTTTAAATTCAACTTGAATCATAAAATAAATATGAATTCATTGGTTGTTCAAATGATGTCCAAACATCCATAATAAAACTAGATATAAAACCTGTCTCCCCTGGTTCACGAACCTCTTAGGGCACTCGAAATATGAGTTCAACTTTAAAACAAATTTGGATATTGCTATATATTTTAATATTATACTACCGACGAAGGCATAAACTAGTTAACCTGATTTTTAAAATGTTTATATCGAACTGTATGTACTTTTTTTTAATAAATCCCTAAACTTTCGTCATTTTTACCTAGCAATCATATTCTAAAATCTCAAACTAAATCAAATACACTTCGTTATGAAATATAGACGTTTATCTGTATTTGAAATATACATTTTTAGAATCGCTTCTTACTACTCATTCGGTTTGTACGCGTATATACTAATCACGCTAATGGCTTTAGGAACTAAGAAGGTGATATTTAAAGCAAGTGTGCCAGCATTGGCTTGGATGGGGAGTAAATTTTTTTTTTAAATACCACTCTCAATACACATGACCGAAATTCGAATATCAATATCCGCTTCATCGGCAGTCTAGTCTACTACGAGAGTAGCGCGTTAAACCATGCTGCCACCGAAGCGGGTTATTTGTAAACTGATTATCAAAACAAATATTTATCTATCTGTCAAATATTGACAATTTCAGACTACAGAGGTAATTATTGGCTTATCCAGATTTTAATAGAAGAGAAGCTATAAATATATATTTTAAAAAGGTTGTGAGAAGTTGAAGAAAATACACACAGGTCTAAATGATAACACAATTATTTTAATTTAAAAGATAAAGGTATTTCATAGTATTTACACATTTAATAAAACGATTACTGGTATTCCAGTCTTTTGTAAGTTATTGACCACGTGATCACCATTGCAATTTTTCTCACTGCCAACGAACATATTAGTGACCATTCCGTTAGAAAGTACAGTAGCCTACTTATGTCAATAAAAAACAGATCAAATTGCGCAAACAAGTCATAGTACACCATCAAACAAGTACATTTTATTTCCTATAGCTAACCCCCACTTTAAAACAATGCAAAACTCAGATAAATTTCGGCTGTTTGGATTATTTTTTTTAAAGAATATTACAGTGTATTCTAATTATTTAAGCAAAACAAATATTTATAGTAAGTTTATATCTTCTTGTTTATTATTTTAATTCCCCTTTTTCCTTATTTTCTATAGTTTTAGTTTTCTTCTATGACGACGGAAGATTCAGTGATTTTCACCGTCTTTGAGTTTGAGGAAAACAATATTATTTCAAATGATGTATAAAAATATTATAAAATTATTAATTAAAAAAATTAAGCATTAGAAATGGAAATAGCTAAGAGAGATTATGATGTGATGTACACAATATTAATAGATACTCATTTAAAATAACAGGCTTGTAAATATCTTATTTGTATTAAATATGATTGATTTTATTTTATACTATTGGAAAGTTTGTGAGATTTCACTGGTTTATGTGGAATAATTTGTTAGTGAGATGATCAACAATTTGTATGAAGTTACCAATATGAGGAAATTAAATTAAACAATTGATAAAATGGATAGTGTTGCTAATGTGACACAGAGAGTTATTTATATGATGAGTGAATATAGATAGATATATTATTGTAAATTATTTTTGTTTTTTGCTAAATTTTTAGTAAAATAAGATAAGGCAGATGAATTTACGATATTAATCTTCTTGATTATGGTACAAATTGATTTAATTTGGGACAAAGGATTGCGAGTTTTGTTTGAGCAGAGATTATTTTTTATTATTTTTAGTTTGACGTGCTGAAACGGCTTTCTTACTAGTCCCTCATTTACACAATTTGAAAGCTGCCTCAGAACGTAACATAAAATAATAATCCCTGTTCAAACAAAACTTGTAATCTCCATCCCAAATTAAATCAATTCGAAACATAATCAAGAAGATTAACACCGTAGATTCATCTGCCTTATCTTATTTAATAAAAAAAATTAACAAAACAAAAGGGACTTAACAATAATATCTATATCTATATTAACTCATCACATAAATAACACTCTGTGTAACATTAGTAATACTGTCCATTTTATCAATTGTTTAATTTTATTTCTTCATATTGGTAACTTTATACAAATTGTTGATCATCTCATTAAAAAATTCTTCCATATAAAACCATAAAGTCTCGCAAACTTTCCAATAGTATGGAATAAAATCAATCAACTTGGCTTGTTAATTTAAATGGTTATATATTTAACATTTAGTTTATCACACTATAGTTTCTCTTAACTATTTCCATTTCTAATGTTTAATTTTTTAAATTAATAATTTTATTACATACTTTTATACAATAATTTGAAATAACCTTGGTTTTACTCAGGCTTGAAGATGATGAAAAATCACCGAAGCCTTTTGTCGTCATAAAAGAAAAACTAAAACTTATATAAAATAAGGAGAAGGGAATAAAAATAATAAAGAGAAAGATCTAACCTTATTATCAATCACTATTACTCCTTACTGAATAAACATGAACCTTATTAGAAAAACAAATAGGTCTATGTTGAAAATATATTTTATAAGCATTTTTTTACATCTTTAATACATGTTGTGCTCATTATTTATTTTCGTAGACACTCATAAGTAACCGATGTTAGCCGAGGTACACACTTTTCTTTGCTTCAAACAAGACAGAAAAAATCTCTTAATTTTAACCCAGCTTTTAATATATCTAAAAAAATAAAGTAAAACATTTAAAATTACAATTTCAAGATGCACATATTTGTACACAGGTGCTACTAATTTTAAAATTTGGACAGGTGTTTAGTAGATATCGCGTAATGCTCACACGAGAAAAATTATTAATTTTTTTAATGTATATTTAAGGGAAGGAGCCTTTATACATTTCAATTAACTACCGGACACATATATGATAAACACTACTATGTGGTGTTGGGTAGCTTTACTAACATCAAAATATTAATCAAGTGCTTATAAATACATTACACTTTAAAGGCCTACTTCTCTGGAACATTTTGAGTTGTAAAAAGAACAACATTAAAACCCGTATCAGTGGCCGGATGTTCGAAGGCGTTACTCTCGCAATAGATGAAACCTCGGATGTTGAGGATATCGTGGTTTGATACCGATCGAGTGTGTCAAGGGTATTTTTTTACTAAATAGTTTCCCACTCTATACACACAAATGCGGGTTAAATCCTCTAAATTTAAACTTCCTCACCCCTAGTCTACTATTATAATTAGTATATAAGCGCATTAGCCGAAAAGGTAGTAAGATGCGGCGTTAAAAAATAACATGAGGTCTGATTGTTTGAATTTGATGACCACTTTTGAATAAAGCTGAGTCAATTTGCCTTTCGTATATGCTCCTATTGTGGAATAATTTCATTTTTTTATACAATATTATTCATGATAATTAAACAAAATCTTCTTTTGATTAAATAATTAGTGCGAACATTAAATAGAAGCTCTGTTTTACTCTGAAGCAATTTTAATGAAACAAATTGGTTAACGTTTGTGATATTACTTTTGTGTATTCATTAGTATCGCTTGTGAGAATATAGAAACATATGTTTGGCAAATATTACATAAAGCAGATTCTTCATAACGTGTAGTTGTGTAAATATTCCATTGTGAATTTATTTCAAGCGCCTTGCCAATTATAGTCCAATTAAAAATATTACCAAAAAGTTAATACAAAGTTTTTTTCTCAGACAAACATTTGAAATAAATAATTAATAATACTACACACAAAAAAAATGTTGCAACCAGAACTCTCACAATAAATGTGGAATATTTTCCATTATATATAATGAAGATTTGTTTAAAAAATAGCCTAGAATCTTATTCCATAGCTCAATTAGGAGACTTTATGTCCATTAATGTTTCCAGCCGTTGGCCTGGGTCAATTTTTTATTCCGGTCATGTGACCTGGTGGTCTAGGGGTAAGGTGTCAGACTTCTATGCTGGCAGCCGGGGTTCAATCCTCGGTCCCGGCAAAGATTTATCTGAATACCAAACCCTTCCTTCACCTCTGACAATACATATTGTGAATGTGGGGAATGCCATGCCTCCATCGTGGTTCGGATTCCACGTTAAACTGTAGGTCCTTCATTTCATCTTACAATCACCCTACCATTACACATTAGCGTAAGTGCGTACAACCCGAACGGGTAGTAAGAGGCGATGCTAATAATAATAATAATAATACTATTCCGGTCATATATTTTCCACTGGCAGGTTAGGTCTGTCGTAGTTTCCAAAGTCTTATAATTTACTTGAGACTAGGGCAGGCACAACATCCAGTCCCCAGCTGTTAATTTATTAATGTGAAAGGGTAAACCCATATTTTCATCAATGATACATTTTCAGCTTTGCTAGTAATTGAACCCGAGATCCTTAGCTCATTAGGTAGACCCACTAACAATTGAGCTAAGGTGTGCGAGTAATTCGGAGACTGAGTCCTAAATATCTAAACTCTTGGTTATCTTTGGTGGCCGCATGTTTTAAGGCGCTACTCTCACAATAGACTTGACTGCAAAATACGGGTAAACCAGGGTCCCGGTCGGGTTCAGTGAGGTTTTATATTCCTAAATCGTTTTCCACTCTCTTCTCTCTCCACGTTAATTTGGGTGCACTTCCTCTAAGTTAAAACTAGCTAATCCCTCACTCTTTAGGGTAATTATTACATTCACGTATAGCTTTAATAGGTAATAAGACGCGATACCAACAAAAAAAAGGGTTATGTTTGTCGCTCTTGATAAGAAGTTCTGTTTTGAGATCCATCATACAGGTGATTTACGTGTGGTTTCCCAACAATACATTTGTTTGGTTTTTTCTCGTGCTCTCTTTACGATAGTAAATGTTCACATATTCTGAGATGGGCGCACTCGAATTGCAGAATAAAGTACACTTGTCTGCAGGTATTCATTTAGGGCACACTCGAATTGCGGGATAACGTATACTTGTCATACTGTGCACATAAAATAGGAACAACTGACATAACCTAGCCTAACCTAACATAAACTAACTAAAACCAAACTAACATAACGTAACCAAATCCAAACTAACCTAACATAACCTAACCAAACCAAACCCAAAATAACCTAAAATAACCCAACCTAAACTAACCTAACCTAACCTCACTTCAATTTTCCATTTTGAGCAAAGTAATTATAAATTTAATTTTTACTCCGCAGTTCGTGTAAGGATATTACCAACCTCGGATGAGTTGTTCCGCAATTCGTGTGCACCGTCTGAGATACCCCTCCCACCCGCTCCACTCATTTATACCCCTTAGTCAGGGCTGGTGCAGGCGATTCATTCGATTTAATATAGACGAGATCTAAGGTTTGTATTCCAGTGGTATTCTATATACCTAATATAAATAAACCGTACCTTCTTCGTGACAAATAATAATAATAATAATAATAGGGTTACAAAATACAAGAAAAAAATTATTATTAAAAAATAGAAAAATAAATAAAATATTAGTGTCGACCCCTTTCCCGGCCTGACAATCTAAGGTATTGTCCAATAACTGAGTAAGTCTAATTTTGGGTTTTTTTGACCCCCTAACCTCTTCCCTTTGTCCCACATTTTCACAATTTGGTGAACCTTTCCTTTTACTATTACATCACAATCACACGCACCCCTCCCTCGATATTTAAATAGTATTTTTAATTGTAGAGCTTATATTATAACCATTTTATTGAAACGTGTTCGCCAAGCTCAACGGTCAAAGTCGATAAGTAGGTCTTTGTTTGCTTATACCTGCGTCCAGTCGGGTTCATTAACACAAAACTCTGCCCGATATGCTGAAATGTAATGTGACGTCACACATTATTTGACACTCTCCTCCTCTCCCATATCCTCATCACGCTTGGTCAGGTCAAGCACTATTCCACCCCATCCCCCACTCACTTACGTATTTTATGGAAATCTTCTAAATAAATGTATGCAATAATATTATCCCTTCTTCCCCACCTTTTTTTTTCTTTATATTTTGAAGCTTTCAATTAAATATCAAAATTATTTACTGACTAATCAAACCCGAATAAAGCCATGAAAGTGATTATGTTGTTAATCAATATTTAAAGATATATTATTGGTATTTGATAAAAATATTTAGATGTTATTTCTTTATTTATAAATAATTATTAACGTATTTATTCTAAATAATCATTCTTTTAAAAGTAAAAAAAAATTTTTTTGGTGGAATGTTAATACCTCTTGTGTTAAACCTGTACATTAGATCAATTTTTTTTTTAAACATGTCTTAATATATTTCACTAAGTTAACCTAAAATAAGAAAATGGAAACTTACCAGAAATGTTATTTTTGCTACAATGATGGTACATATAAAAAAAACACTCTTCATTTTTACAAGTGATCCAGAAATTTCACCTCAAAATACAAATGTGTTGGAAATTTGGTTTCAATCCTATAAATAAAATTGTACAAATATTATTTATTGTATTGTAAGAAAGTATTATTTTTAAAGTTGATGTAATTTCCTATGTTGGCAAATAAACAGATTTCAAATAATTAAAAACATTACTTGCTAACAAATAGTTATAATTAATAATTGGTTTTAAATATGAAAATGTCAAAAGTATAAGAATTTACACAATTGGTTAAGGTTTTATTTATATGGAGATTAATATACTCTATAAATAGATTTTTATTTAGATTTTTATTTATATATGATTATATATATAACTTGTGTATATATATATACAACTTGTATATAACTTGTGGTGTATATATATAACTTGTATATATATATATAACTTGTGTGTATATATTATATAACTTGTGTGTATATATATATATATATATATATAACTTGTGTATATATATATAAAACTTGTATATATATATAACTTGTATATATATATAACTTGTATATATATATAACTTGTATATATATAACTGTTATTATATATAACTTGTATATATATATATAACTTGTATATATATATATAACTTGTATATATATATATAACTTGTGTAAATATATATATAATATAACTTGTGTAAATATATATAACTTGTGTAAATATATATATAACTTGTGTAAATATATATATAACTTGTGTAAATATATATATAACTTGTGTATATATATATATATATATATATAACTTGTGTAAATATATATATAACTTGTGTAATATATATATATATAACTTGTGTAAATATATATATATAACTTGTGTAAATATATATATAACTTGTGTAAATATATATATATATAACTTGTGTAAATATATATATATATAACTTGTGTATATATTATATATATAACTTGTGTATATATATATATATATAACTTGTGTATATATATATATAAAACTTGTGTATATATATATATATAACTTGTATATATATATATATAACTTGTGTATATATATATATAACTTGTGTGTATATATATATAACTTGTGTATATATATAACTTGTGTATATATATATATAACTTGTGTATATATATATATATAACTTGTGTATATATATATATATAACTTGTGTGTATATATATATATATATAACTTGTGTGTGTATATATATATATATATAACTTGTGTGTGTTATATATATATATATATATATAACTTGTGTGTGTATATATATATATATATAACTTGTGTGTATATATATATATAACTTGTGTATATATATTGTATAACTTGTGTATATATTGTATATATATAACTTGTGTATATATATGTGTAACTTGTATATATATATATGTGTATATATTACAAGTTGTAATATATATATACAAGTTGTAATATATATATTACAAGTTGTAATATATATATATATATATATACAAGTTGTAATATATATATATATATATACAAGTTGTAATATATATATACAAGTTGTATATATATATATATATATATACAAGTTGTAATATATATATTAATACAAGTTGTAATATATATATATATATACACAAGTTGTAATATAATATATATATATATACACAAGTTGTAATATATATATATATACAACTTGTATATATAACTTGTGTATATTATATATTCACATAAAAATAAATTTAATTCGTGTAACTTTGGATTAGTTTATTTTACAAATTAATGAAACTACAGTTAATTTATTGTTTGCATATATTTAGCCAATAAATGTTAAAACACATTTTTACTATGCTTAAAAATAGAAAAACACAACTTATTTATTCTCCAACATCCAATAAACATGGTTTTTATTCTAGGTTATTCCTATAAATTATTTACGTTTATTGTATGTATTATAGTGTTATTTTAATCTATCTAATTTCAACACTTCTATAACCATGTTATTATTTTATTTGTACAGTCAACACCTATTAAATACTGTATTAATTTAAAACATACATTTATTTCAATTTCATTTTCCTTACCTTTGTGTACTTTATTTAATATAAGTTTTTATTCTAGTTTTATTTCCAAAATCAATATCATACACACGTACCTATCTCTTCTTATTTCTTTGTAAATTTTATTATTCAATTTCTTAAACAAGCGAAGTTATTTTTAGAGATCTGATGACGTTATTTTAATAATGAAGTACCAAGAATGGTCTCATGTATTTAGTGAAGAGTGATGTGTATTATTTAATTGGTTTAAAAGCAAACTCTTCCTTTTATAGTTTGCACAATCTCAATAAAAAATATATATCTCAATATTAGTTCTAACAGTATTTTATCTTTCTTAATTTATGTAATTGTATAAGATAAATTTTAATATGGCATAGATTAAAAAGTAATTAGTTTTCCTATAATCGCAAGGCTATGTAAATGCAAGTCAAGGTAGACTAGTTGTTTCAAGGTCATATTATTTATTTCACAAATTAGAGTATGTGTCACGATATTACGCCAACATTAATATTTCTTACGTTCAATAGATGGATAGCAAAAACAACTTCTATACAGGTTATACATATTTATGATAATTACTATAATGGGGTAGGAATGAGGAAGGAAGCATTTTTAGAGGTAATATACCCGTATTTGCTTAGAAGGAGAGTGGGAAATCGTTTAGGAAAAACTACCCTCAGTAGACCCGACTGGATTTCTAAACCCAGTATCCCTCGTCATCAGTAGACCAGTTTAACACGAGACTGATTCCTTAAACCATTTATCCATTGAAGCGGGTAACTAAATTATTAATTTGTCATTAATTTTAGTTTTACGTGTTTGAATAACAAACCTAGTCACCTGAAACTCAACACTAGCTTAAGGGCACAGATATCATTCAACATTAGCCTTGAGATAAGATGGATAGTCACTTGGTGGTAAATTAAGTCTTGTGCGCCCTTGCAGAACTAGAACCTTGGCTTCGATAGTCAAGAGTAAAGAAAGACCAATAGGGAGGCTGGTTACACACCAACGAGTCCCGAGTCGAGTCCAATCTGGTTCTATAGTCGAGGAATTTCACACTAGTGAGTCGAGTCATCGAGTCAACTAGTTTCATCAAAGTGATCGTGCAAGAAGGATGCAGTTCTAGCGGTGTATATTAATACAATTGTATGGAGACGCTGGCGTAGACGTCTATAAAGACGTCGCTTAATGTATATTCAACCACTTAATGTGAAACGATGCAACTTATAGCAGGATTCTCCTGAATAAGAACAATGAAGTATCCAGTGTCCATGCTGTTAGCCTTGGAAAGCAAGTGGAAATAATACACTTGACTGGTCTGGACTGACGAAATCTGTCATCTGCCGCATCATGGACTCTTGACTCGCCTAGACTCGGTTAGACTCGGCTAGACTCGGGGTGACTCGACTAGACTCGGGACTCGTTGGTATGAAACCAACCTAACCAGCCTAGAAACTATGTTAACAACAGTTACTAAAAATAAATGGTACGACACAATCAATTTATCAAATACAATATTACATTTTGTGACAGTATTCAAAAATAATTTATCAGTAAACCACCCTCAAATTTATTTAATTCGATTAAAATATACATACGCTTTTATTTATAAACTTCCATACTATACATTTTTAACAAAAACTTTTGATTAGTTTTAGAAAAATTTCATATGTTAATTATTATTAGCACCGCGTCTTACTACCCGTTCGGGTTATACGCACTTACGCTAATGTGTAATGGTAGGGTGATTGTGAGATGAAATGAAGGACCTACAGTTTAACGTGGAATCCGAACCACGGTGGTGGCCTGGCATTCCCCACATTCACAAGAAGTCTTATCAGAGGTGAAGGAAGGGTTTGGAAATCAGATAAATCTGTGCCGGGACCAGGGATTGAACCCCGGCCGCCAGAACAGAAGTCTGACACCTTACCCTAGACCACCAGGTCACCCCATATGTTAATGAATTAGTCATATGTCAATTACTTAACCTTAAAAACATTTGAGCTCCAATAAAAGTAAACAGTGCTATTTTTCACTTAAAAACTTTTTTCGGATAATCATTTTGAACAAAATTTTTTCGAGCCATTTCAGAAAAAAAAATAGACTTGAAAAAATCAGTTATTCCTTAATTTGGGAGCTAGAATCAAAAGTTGGAAACATAAAGTGCTTAGCAAAATCCATCA
The DNA here is from genome assembly GCA_039000515.1 of Timema cristinae. NCBI lineage: Eukaryota > Metazoa > Arthropoda > Insecta > Phasmatodea > Timematidae > Timema > Timema cristinae. The sequence continues at coordinate 27,202,534 of JBCFYV010000024.1, forward strand.
AACAATTTTGGCTCAAGTCCTAAGGAAATAAAAAAGATTGTAAAACGCACTTGCTTAGAAAACACCAAGATTAATCATAATTGGGAGGTCGAAAATTGACATGATTATAATATGTTTTGAAGGCCTACAGGGCCTGTGTTTGATTTTAAATTAATATTCATGGGTTTGTGCCACGGTGAGGGAATATTAACTTCCAGCTTTTCGGCTGTAGTTACGTGACTTGAGCCCAAAAATGTTAATTTAAAATGATTATAATACTTTATTTGTATATGAGAAAATAAAATAAATCTAATAAATCATATGGCATAGAAATATTAGGCTCTTATTGCTTTTGTGTATATTTTTATAACATTAATAATTAAATAATGATTATCTTCAAATAAATGTAAGCATTAAAACAAATTTAGAACTGGGTTGCACATTTTCTTTCCAAACCACTCTAAGACAACTATCTATATATATATATATATATATATATATTGTATATATTTATATATATATATATTATTATTATTATTTTCTAATTAGTATATTATCAGACATAATTGAATGTTCAACATACCCGTGTTTTTTAATTTCCTTCATCTTTCGAATATATGTACTGAATATAAATAGTCTAAAAGGGTTTTTGATAAGTTAAACAAAATTAAAAGTGTAATTATCGCTGGTCAGACACATTTTTTTATGCAAGATTCATAAAGTGTAAATGGTTTGTCCTCCCTTTTGCTTTAAAATTCAAAACTACTATCAACCTAAGCCATAAGGCCACGATGCTTAGAAGGTTTTATAATCCGGAAAAGCCTTGTTAGATTTAATTGCGTTCCTTCAATAACTCTCTTTTAGTTCAATCATAAGCTTGTTTCTCTCTATAATTCAGCTTACATTTGTTTAAAGTAAATTTAAATAATGAGGTATTTTTTAAAAAATCGTTTTTTTTTTATTTTGCATTTATATTTTACTAGTGAGGTATGATTAAGGTTATTTCAGAGTAAGTGGGTATAATTGAGCTGCCTATTAGTGAAACGAATATGAGATAAGGCAATTTATTCCGTCAGTAAATAGTTCTCGAGTAAAGTCAAAATACCTTTTAACGTAAACCATTTTATAGATTGTAACGAGGTCCCGTTTTGTCGTGATCATTCGTCATTTCATCTGTCTGTAAGGAATATGCTACCGAAGAGTGCGGGTACATAAAAGCGCAGGCGATCGGGATACAAAATAACGCAGGTACATAAGAGCGTAATTATTAACTGCCGTTAAAAGTCGTGTCTTTTTTTTTTTTTTTGGTGGCAGGAATGCGTAGCCTACTTGAATTAACAGTTGTTCAACTTCACCCTTTGAAACCTGATTGTCCTCTAACTTAGCCTAACCTAACCTATCTTACCCTAAAAGTTCAATGCCAGTAACTTGAAAGCTACGTTAAGGCTTTTTGCACGATCTGTACAATTGCTACCCAGTCAAACACATACCCCCTTGTGCTGTTCTGAGGAAGAAAGAGGGCACTCTAAGGTCACAAACCCTTGCTCGATCTGTACATCTGTATTATTATTATATTATTATTATTATTAGCACGCGTCTTACTACCGTTCCGGTTATACGCACTTACGCTAATGTGTAATGGTAGGTGATTGTGAGATGAATGAAGACCTACAGTTTAACGTGGAATCCGAACCACGGTGGAGGCCTGGCATTCCCACATTCACAAGATGTCTTGTCAGAGGTGAAGGAAGGGTTTGGAAATCAGATAAATCTGTGCCGGGATCGAGGATTGAACCCGCCGCCAGCACAGAAGTCTGACACTTACCCTAGACACCAGTCATTGTACACTTACGCTGTTTTGTGCTGGTCTATTTTATGACCTTTTGGTTGCACTGTTGTATACCTGAGCTCTTTTGTACCCTGGCTCTTCGGGGCTGCAAACGTCTATAAGGGTGTTTGTTCGGATAACGGTTAAATGCGTGGGTTAATTTTAATGAGGTTTGGTAAGGACAATTTTTATCATTGGCCAAACAACATCTATACATTTTTTTTTTATCTGATCCCTTTAAAAATGGCGGTCACTAAAAAGTATGTATGTTTGTTTGTTTCACGATAACTTCCAAATACCTGGACACATTTTAACGAAATTTGGTTGGAACCTTCTTTGAATTTGGCTAAACGATGTAATATATACTTTAAATCTAATCATCAGTTTGAATATACCTCCAATCAAAAAGTGTTTAGTTTAATATCTCATCTCAAGTGATTTGAATTTTTAGTTTTAAGCGATCGATCAGTAACCTGAAGCGTATTTAAAAAAAAATGAAATATAAGGCGAGACAAACCTATTAATTCAAGTGAAAAACTGTTATTATCTGTGAATATAATATACTATTGACTATATTATTAATTTATTTTCTATATAGCTTGATAACCAAGAAAATATGTTCTTCAAATCCAAGTAAAGATTATATCATAAC